>OU898281.1:40661043-40692045 GCA_918026665.1 Diabrotica balteata
GAATTGTATCAGAATCACTAATTACCCGTATAAATCTAATGTTACATATTTGACAATGAATGCCACTATATATTTTCTACTTTTATCTATACCTAAACAAACAGAAAAACTAGACTTAAAGTAGATCCAGAGGCAACTAAAAAGCATATAATAAAAAATTAAATTAATAAAAAAAGGCATATGTGCATATGCACCTAAGAGAGAGAATTATAAATTTCAAACCCATATGCAAAAGGATGGCCTATGTTAGAGTTAACCACAAGCAATATAGACGAAAAAGAAATCTTTTATGATAAAGTCGAAGAAAAGGTAGAAAACATACTCAAAGAAGATGTTATATTTGTATAAGGAGACCTCAACCAGATTTTAAAAGAGGACTTTTTACAACAAATTGCAGGAAAGCATACAATAAACGAAAACACGAATGACAATGAGCAAAGACTATGTAATATAGAAACAAGAACAAATTTGTTAATAAGCTCAACAAAATTTGAACACCCTTTAATACATAAGGTTGTGACGGCTAGCTCTTTGAAGCGACAGACTCAGTAAAACACAGGTTGAAATAAAAATAAATCTATTAATTCTAACGTATGTACAAAAATAAAAATAAAATATATTCTGTATCCCGCCTGGATCCCGCGAGAGTGAATTCCCCGGCGTACGTCTGTAAAAGAAAAAAAATTATTATTACTAACAAAAAATGAAATACGCGAATTCGATCGCACGCAGACTTATACTCGCTTCCACCTCAGTCCAGCGGAAGCGCCAAACGCGCTCGCAATCAAAATATTCATTGTGCAGATCCACTTTAACGGTAACGTTCAATCCTCGATACCCACGGGTTCTGCTTGATTAAGAACAGAGTATAATTCTCACTGCGGAAGTCTCTCTGTCCGGGTCGGCTCGCAGATTCAATACACCAGCGAGCCAGGGAGCCTAGAGCGTTAGCCACAAGACTTATTTAATTCCGCCAGTCGCTCGCTTTAAATAGCCGCTCCGGACCCCACCTCGTCGTCTCGTCGTGGAAATGGATGCGTGACTATCGACACTCCCACGGTTCGAATTTTTGAACGCTGTTGCTGTAGGCACATCGTTACAAGGTAACATGAAGGTCAAATTGATCACATAATGATTAATAAACGAAAACAATCGTCAATAAAAGTTGTAAGAACATTTATAGGTGCGTGTGCAGATTCAGACCATTACATGGTCACAGCCACTATAAGACTAAAAGTTAAAATTTAAAACAAAACAGAAAAACCAGCATTAAAAGTGAAATGTCAATAAAATGTTTAATGAAAAAGTAAAAAAAAATACGAAAAGGCATTAAGAGTTCAAATAAAAGAGAAATATAAAGCAGAAGATACAAACACAGAATGGGAAAAGATCAAAAAATAAATCGAAGGCCGTGCAAATATGCAGGTAGGTAAAAGTCAGGATAAACCAAAAAATGGATGATTTAACCAAGAACGTAGAGAAATAACAGAAAAAAGTGCAAGCCAGAATTAAATTGCTAAGAGCAGATAAAGAGGAAGACAGAGAAGAATATGAAAAAATGCTAAGAAAGTAATAAGGCAAAATAAAAGAAGACGGGTAGACGAAAAAATGCAGGAAATAGAGCAGGAAAGAACAAACAGAAATACGAAAAAATAAAACAAAAAAAGAATAAAACAAAAATACAAAGGCAAAATAAATGGAAAAAATAGAGAGAAAACAGTGATAATACAGGATCAAGAATACAAGCAAGTATGAAGGGATTACTACAGAGAGCTCTAGACGGAGAAAACAACAGGAGAAAAATACACAACGAGGAGGAAATGGTACACGAGGAAGAAGCAGACGAAGTAGATAAAGTAAACATCGAAATTTCAAAGGAACCAATATTAGAGGAAGTAGATGAAGAAATACAGAGAAGCAAAAATGAAAAAGCTCCTGGTAAAGTTGGAATTAATATGGAACTAATAAAATACGGAGGAAGGGAACTGAGAGGAAAAATACTGGTACTATTGAAAAATATATGAAAAGAAGAGAAAATGCCAGGGGACTGGAAGGTAGGGCAGATCATACAATACAAAAAAAGAGACCAATAAATTATAGGAAAAGTTATCAAAGATCAAATAGAAGTTACTAAGATACGAACATATAAACAATGTGGATTCACAGAAGAAAGATTATCAATAGATGCAATACACACAGTAAAACAAATAATGGCAAAAGCAAACGAATATAAATTAGAATTGGAAATGTTATTCATCGACTTCAAACATGCATTTGATTCAATTAAAAGAAAAGGATTAATGATAGCGCCTAGAAAATTAAAAATGTCACATAAAGTTAGAAAATTAATGGAAATGACAATAAGGTCTACAAAAATTAGCACAAAGACTCAAAGAGGAGAGACAGAGGAATTCAGTATAAATAAATGGATGAAACAAGGAGATGCCTTATCAACAACGCTATTTAATCTAGCATTAGAATATGTACTACAAAATATAAATAAATGAAATCTCAGAACAAGAGGTGGTCAAATAACTGCATATGCAGACTATATAGCTATTATTGCAAAGAACAGGATAATATTAAAAGAAATGCTAGAAGAAATAAGAGAGAAAGAGGAGATAATGTGACTAAGATTAAATCAAGAAAACACAAAAATATTAAGATTAGGGAAAAAGTCAATGAAAGAAAAAATCAAAATAGGACGTTCTGAGTTTGAAGGAGTAGAATACTTCATATACTTAGGAGTTACAATAAGCAAAACCGGACAAAGGAAGTCCGAAATAAAAGAAAAAATAATAGCAGCGAATAAAGCTTATTTTGCAAACAAAAGATTACTTAAAAGTAAAACACTGACTAAGACTGAACTAAGACACTGAACATTTATAACACCATAACTTAGCCAATATTATTATATGCAGGAGAAACAATGACGATGGTTAAAAAAGATGAAGAAGAATTAAGAATAGCAGAAAGATTATGAGAACCATACTGGGACCAATAAAACAAAGCAAAATGAATATAGAAGCACAACAAATGCAGAGATTAAGAAAGACCTTAAGAAAGACATCGTGACTAAAACAAAGCAATGCAGAGTTAGATGGTTAGGTCACTTTTGGCAAGCAGGAGATGAGACAGTGACATACGTAATGATAGAATGGAATCCAGGAGGAAAAAAAGAGAAGGGGAAGACCAAGATCAAAGTGGCTGCAAGAAGTTGATGAAGACCTCCTAAGAGTAGGATTCAGGGAAGGAAGAGGAAAAACTAGAGACAGAAAGAAATGAAGAGATACTATCAAGAAGATAGCATAAACAAAAGGGACTGATTCATCCAGAAATAGGATCTAGAATAGCATTAGCAGTATATAACTCACTGGATATATATATATATATATATATATATTATATATATATATATTATATATATATATATATATATAATATATATATATATATATATATATATATAATATATATTGTGTGTATATATATATATATATATACTATATAAATATGCATCTAAGGTTTAAAAGCTTCTTACGACTTCGAGAGAAATAATGGTACAGAATTGTTCGTTTAAAGTTCATTGTATATCGGCATTTTTACGTCGTTTCTGCGAAAGGAAGTGTTTGCAAATTCCGTGATACCTAATTATATTAGAACTTTTTAAATATTTTCACTTATATGCATCTAATTCTCAATAAAATAAAATTTATATAAAAATATGCTATTACTCAACAATCAATAATTTACAATAAATGTACTTGATCGAAAAAACAGTAAAACAATTCACCATTGATTTATGGAGTGCAAATGACAACTAGAATGTGTTTGTATTGTTTCCAGAGTTCTCGTGTGTGATTTTTATTAATATCACAAAGTTTTGTGTAACACAAATAACACTGTCACCAAATATAAAACACAATGGGTACAACAAAAACTGGGCACTGATATCAGTAATTGAAAAAATCTTTTTTAAAAAATGTTAACGCCAAAAATAAAGTTACTGATACGTAAAAATGAAATATACATAGTGGCTTAATCTATAACTAAAAAAATTACCTTTAGCACTAAAAAGTTATTTTTAACAGCGTTCTTTGGCCGTGTTGTTTTTAGTCACTTGACCTGTTTCTGCTGTAATTAAATAGCCCAATGATTCATAATTAAATTTAGATAAACCTATCATAAAACTATACAGGATCAGACTAAATTATTTTCGAGGCCAAAATATTAAACGTAAACCCGTAAAGCCCGCCGAAAATTGACCACAGCCCATGCACATCCCACGAGCAGCCCACGTACGGTCCAACCTAGTCCAAGTACACGTTTTTGGTACTACTTACGTAAGAACTCGTTAGTCTGTTTGTTGTATAATATTTCCTTGTAAAAGGGTTTTATACTCGAGTTTCGGTTCTCGGATAAGTATTCGATTCCTAGTCACAGACTCATTTAAAGATTTAAATTTCAGTCAGTTTTTTTTACACGTTTTTAAAACATATTTTATTTTTTCTTAAATAAACGAATTGCAAAACATTATGAAATTTAAACAAAATATAATATTTTGAAAGATCTACCGATTTTACTCCACAATCTACCGATTTTTAAAAAGAATTCTACCGATTTTATTTTTTTACGTTTGGGAACTCTTCGTTCAGTACAGAAAATGACATCATAACTAAGGTTAGGTAGAGACCCACGACCCACGAAACTGTGTTGCTAGCACAACTCTATCCACGCCAACCAAGTCTGGCATTAGCCTGGCCGTGGTTTGGGTTTAATATGCGTCGCTCCGTCTAAAACCACGTTTTACAAAATAACCCACGCGTGTGCTGCGCTTGGGATGTGCGTGGGCTGTGCTCAATTTGCGCCGGACCTAAAGGCAGTACTTAATGACCACCGTGCCACTTAAAAGTTCAAAAGCAAATACGTGTTGAAGCTTAGACAAGAAAAGAGAGAAGACAGGTACCTAATGTTTATTTATTAAACTTTCGAAAAGTGAAGCCAGTTTCGATGTGACCTCCATGTTTTACTACCTGTACGCCCATTACTACCTCCCGCAGGGTTACCAGGTCTACTGACTTTTTAGAAGATCTACTGATTTCAACTTTAATTTACTAGTTTAATGAAACACTGAATATTAAACTTTCTGTTACTATTCTTTGTATTCACTGGTGTAGTTGCCACATAATGTTGGGATATTAAAAGGTAAAATGGAGGTACAGTACGGGAACAAGTATACTATTCTTGGGAGATACTACCTGCAATCGGTATAAACTAGAATATTCTTCTTGCTGAGCCACAAAGAAGTATTGATTTTGTAGCTGGAATTTTAGGATTATAAAGCGGTTAATATCCAAAGAATTGTTAGACATTTATGTAGGAGGTAGTGCGCTAGACTTTATAAAATATCTGAGATTATATCCAAAAGCGTCGTGAAATAGTACCAAATAGTATTTTATATTCAAGGTATTGAGTTGTCTTCTTTTCTGATTTACTTAGTTCGATAACATTGTACAAACGATATATTCAAATCATCAAATTAAAAACATAATCAAGTTGAAGCTTTACTTATCTCAACAAAATGTTATGTGATTAGTCAACCCTATTTGAATTCCTTTTCGCGTGAGCATTAGCGGAAATAAAGATACAGACTCAAGTGCTTGTAGTGCAGTAAGTATTCATCATCCTCATAAAATATTTGGTACAAAAACACTTGGATGAACCCAAAATAAATCTTTATTTGACTACATATCAAACACAACTGGTTAATTCTTTTACCTGTAACCTAACTGAAATATAATGTGATAATTGCAATACATGAGCGTCGTGAGTGGGTTTATAATTACATGGCCAATACATTACAATTATTATCATTTAATTTCTTCTGTTCACTGCTGTACATAGGTCTTTTCCATTTTTCACTACTCTTCACGGTTCTGTGCGTCTTGTTGTCATTTCTTGAATATTCTTTTAATGTCGTCCATCCAGCGTGTTGGTGGTCGTCCCTCTGCTGCGTTTTTCTTCTCTTGGGCGCAAGTCAATTAGTTTTCTGGTCCATCTTCAGTCTTTTAGTCTCACTATGTCTCGCAGATATTGAAGTTATGAGCGATAACGAGAAAGATGACGAATGACATAAGTCACCGAATACCTCAGAGGTTGATAATTCTGATTTAGAAGTTAAGCAATATTGATCATATTACCACATTCTTCTTCTTAAAATTCCATCTCCTATCGGAGGTTGGATATCATAACGGCTATGGTCACTTTGTTGGCTGCTGCTTAGAAAAGTTATAGTGAACTACAGTTAAACCATTCTCTAAGGTTCCTCAGCCAGGAGATGCATCTTCTTCCTATGCTTCTTCTTCCTTGGATCCCTTATTGCATAATAATTCTCAGCAGCTCATATTTTTCTCCTCTGGATATGTGACCCATATACTCTACTCCAAATTACCACATTAGACGATATAAATAAATTTTATATAATAACGAAAGATCAGAAGAACACAAATCTGACACCTAAGAAGAAAATATAGTAGGTGAAGACGGAAAACGAGACGAATTGGTTGGAGGTGCTGAAGATGAGAAAGACGGAACACAAGTATATAACTATAGTTATATACTTTTGTCCTATACTAAAGTTCTCCTTTTACATCTAACCAAATATTAAAAGGTACTTCTAAGGAAGCAGCCTAGAGGTACTTCTGGGGAAGTTCTCAGTGAAAATGGTTTAATTCTTACAAAATGGTATGATAACAAACTAGTGATTATGTCGTCAATTTTTGTAAGTGTTGGTACAACTGATCAATGTAAGAGATGGAACAAATCTGTTAAAGAATACATTCACATAGCTCACTTATAACCAGAAGTTGTAAAATTGTATAATGAATATATGGACGGTGTCGATAAACTAGACTTCCTCATAAGTATTTATAGAACTTTTATACGAAGTAAAAAGTAGACACTTAGAATGTTCACCCATAAGGTAGATATAGCCTGTGTAAATTCCTGGTTAGAAAACAAATCCAAAATAATGAATATTCCCAAAACTAAATTATTGGATTTGATTAGTTTCAGAACATGGACGTATAAACATAGATGGACACAGCAATAAGATACCTTTAACACACAATGTTTTGAAGCTTCGATAGAATGTGATGCTTCCGCAATGAGCATAAGCGTGCTTGAATTTTTACTCGCGGGTAATTATTCAGATTTTAAAAATTGGAAGTAGTAATAATGTATAAAAACACGTTCAAAGAATTTAAAAAAACGAGAGTTTAACTATTAACAAATCACGTCTTTATAGAAAAATTAAAATACAATTTTATTTGCTTTAAAATTAATACAATAAAATATAGTTGAATTCAAGTTAATTTTTAATAGGTATCAAAATAATGCTACAATAAAAAATCTTTATGTTTTCTCCTAAATTTGCTACCAAAATAGTTCGATCGTCAATATTATTTGGAAACCTACATAGAAAAATAAATGAGTTTTATTCATTTCACTAATTTATTTGCATCCATGAGAAATATTAAATTAAAAAGGTACTAAATAGATCTTTTTTAATCAGATGATGTCTACTTACAATTTAAAAATGTCTACTAATTTCATGAACTTATATCTTATTTAATACATTAATGAACATGAATAAACCCAATGGTACGCCTATTAAAATGTAAACAAACACGCTTCCTCATTTCCTCATCTTAAATAATGTAAATTGTATGTACTTACAAATGAAATGAGAGATCGGGATGTAAATATTTCGTTTATTTTATTTCACTTTTCACAAATATCACTCAAAATACAGCCAAAATATCGAAAAACAACTTTTACTAAAAAGTAAACAAACATGGAACAGCATTTGAAGTTTGACGTAGATCCATAAGACAGAGAAATGTAAACAACCGTTGCCATTTATAAATAGTTTTCAGTGCTTCTACATATAAAATAATTGATTGATATCTATTATACGCTATTATTAAATGATAATGCACACTATGTGCACACTTTATATTTTGATTACAATTAAATATATTAATCTAACCAATAAATTATTATTTTGGTTTGATAGCACCTGTAGAGTATAAAATACGGAGTAATATTTTCAGCGACTCGCGAATAAGAAATTTTAAAACAAAACGTGACAACAGTTGAAGGTGCTGAGAATGTGACCTATTCAAATAATTTTGACTTCACAATTTTATGTAAATAACTGAGTCCATCTGTGTTTATACGTCCATGTTTCAGAATGTAGAATGCAAAAGCCCTTATATATGCAGGGATATCGATAAAAAAAGGTAAGATGTCCATTAACCACTAAGGGATCTTGTACACCACCAATTACAAAAAAAATTGAAGATGGAGCAAAGGCCATTCAGAGAAGTTCGTTTTGACGGTGTGGACCATTTGCCTATATTTGACCAGAGCAAGCAAGGTGCAAGATGTAAAAATAAAACCTTTCTAAAAAAGACACATATTAATTGAAGTAAATGTAAAATTCATTTATGTATTATCCGTAAACGCAATTGTTTTGTTGATTGTAATTCAAAATAAATGTGTTTTTTATGATTTTTTTTTAGTACTTTTTTGATGCGCAACCGTTGAGTCACCATGATTTGTTTTATCGATACTTTTTTTCGAAAGAAATTCGTTATATGGGCAAAATTTTTTGTTTCTAAATCTTTAAAGAAAATCATATACCTCAACCTCCAAGTTTTTACACAAAAACTTATGACAAAGGGTCAATTAAAATATGTAACAATAAAACACTGAAAACTTTGTTTTCAACCTTTACAAAATTTATTTTAACCTCTTATCACTACACCTGTTTCGGCTGATTGCCTTTTTCTAAGTGTTCTCAAGTTTCTCAACTTGAGAATGGCAATCAGCCGCAACAGCTGTAATATAATGAAACATAAATAAGTATTTTATTGTTACATAAAATGAATTTTCATCAAGTTACGGTCGAATCTATCAAAAAATTAAATAATTATATATGCATTTTCTAAATAAATTGATTTATCACCTCCAGCCAAGTACACATTATAACTTTTTAAGTCATCCTCGTATATTTGTAATCAAAACAGTAAATATCGTTACCACAGATGTATATTAAACATCGTAAAACATTTCCATCCCTTTTGTAGTTTGCCCAACACTATTTTAAATTCTGCGGACATTTATTCTGAAGATGAAAAATATGGAAAACCTTCACCTTTTTACTATTTTTACGACAATATAAAAAATCCTGTCGAAATGAAAACTAAATCTTTAACTTCGACTCGCTGGAGATTTTATGATCACTTCTAAGAGACCATCCGCAGTTTGCAGTGGTGGCAGGGGATGAACATAAAATATATATTAAAGAAGTAGTTGGGACTGAAATTTTTTATTCTCCATTTAAAAAATTATGCTGATAATATTGCAGGAAGTAGATTAGATAAAAAAGAAAATGATTCTTAGTTGGAATCATTTTTATTATTTTTAATTATATTTAAAAATTATTGCCGCTAATTATGTATAATTACTATAATGCGTTAACTTTAAATCGTAGATCTACATATCGCACGTTCCTAAGAAAAGTGTAATAAGTCAAAATAACAAAATTTTTCAAGAGAGCAAAAACAATTTTTGTCATTTTTAAAATGCGAATAGATGAAGACGGAAGTGAATTTATATATTTTCAAATAGCATTTGAAAAGAATAAATAAATTATTATTTCATAATCTACCTAAATCTTTTTATGAAACAAAACGGTTTCTGAGATAATGAGTAATTTTAAAAATAAAATTGATATGTCACAGTTTTCTTCGAAAAATAGTTAAAACCTATATAAAAGAATTTAAAGATACAACATATTGAAATCATGATTTTTATTAGAAAATAGGTTTTGAACAAACATAAACACTATATAAACTGAAATTATCTCCTTCTAAATTTTGCATGTATATTTTATTACAATGAATCATAGAATACTTGGTAATACTTAGGAATATACCCTTTTTTCACCAAAAACTGTAGGTCGTCTCTTTTTTTCTCAGTCAATTGTCGTTTCGAATTGTAAGCTTTTTTTAATGTCGGCAACTGTGTTCGATTAGGTGAATTTTGAATGCGCTTAGCATTAGCACGCGGTCTTTTGAGAATATCGACTGCCTTGAAATGTGTCTGAGAGAAAGAAGTTTTATAAAAATACTTAAATGGTTCATCCTTTTTCACTCTAACAACTCTAAGATCATTAATAGGTATCTGTTCTCCTTCTGCATCGATATTGAAATTTGGTCCTAGGTCATTCATCAACTGTTTGATGTTCATGAAATCTTCATACGTTAACTCTTTGACTCGGTATGGCTCCCCTTTTTTCTTTGCATTTCTTATTATTTGAATAAACTGGTCTGGTACATAAATTGGTCCTGATTTTAGAGAACGTGTAACCTAAAAATGACATTTTTCAGTTGATAACTGATCCGTCTATGGATATTATCCATTTCATACCTGTTTTATAACGGAATGTGTGGAGTCTCCTCATTTTGGGTGTGGCCAACTATAAGAAACTTATGTGTAATTTCTCTAATCTGAAATTTCTGTACTGCATAAATGAGTGTTGCTATCAAAAATCTGAAATAAAGAAGAAGAAACATTAAGAGAATTCCGTTGAATTAAATGTCTGATTATTACCTATTTTTTTGTTGTGCTGCACAATTGTCGCTATACAAGACTATTTCCAAATTTGGAGAATTGATGGTTTTGGACTTATGCTCTTGATACATTAAAAGACATGAAGCCACTTCGGTCACTCCTTTTCCGCCTTGGCCTTCATGCCATACAAAGCACCATGTATTATCCGCTACCAATTCAGTGATAGTTAAGTTCATTGTATTTAGTTTTGATCTATAATAGAAGATTGATGTGTCACCTTTTGGCAGCTGGAACACCGCTTGCATATCAAAACATGCGACTAAAAAGTTCTCGCTACACTTTTTTTGTCGCTTTCCTTTTCAGCTCTAGACAATATTTTTTCTTCTTGATGTTTTTGATATTCACGCTCGAGATTCATTTTTTCAGCTTCGCTGGCGTTATTAAATAAGAAGCAAAGGTTGCATTGATCCTTTTTCGGGACAAAGAAGGATATATTAAATTCTGTGTTGAAAATGTCAGAATACATATGGTAGTTTCCAAAAGGTTTATTGGCTTCCTTACATTGGTTTAACATAATCCCTATGTAAATCTGCAACACTTTTACCGCCTTCGATAAAATCTCTAGTAGTCTGTGCCCTTAAGTAGTGGCTTTCAATTTTCGGAATTGACTGAATATGTTCTCGGATGTCATTTTTTATATTGAAATCTACTTGACGATGTTTACCATGCTTTCCTCTTCTGTCTTCACTTACTGATCCGGCTGAAGTGCGCTTTTTTATTACTGTATCAATTGTTCTATCATTTATATTTAAAGTTTTTTTTTAAATAGTTTACATACTCGAATTTTCTTTTGATTCACTTGGAAATAAAATGCATTATTCAGTCGCCTCTTGTTAGGATTTTGGTACCTGGAGTTTGGTTGTATAGTTTCCATATTTCGATTTATAAATTCTCTTTTTTTGTTAATATCACTCAAACTATAAAACTCATTAAAAATATGCACTCTCTCATCTTGTTCGATTTTCTCGCTACATTTGAATCTGCATTTATCAGTACATGCAGCCTGTACGTTTCTCGATGGTATAACCTTTTTGGAGTTTGAACATGACATATACTCTTTACCCATATTCCGCAACATCTTAGTTTTTAATTGTATCCACTCTGCTTTTTTTACAAATCCTTTTTATTGGCTTTTTGTCTTTAACGAAGTCAAGTGATAAAACTGAAAGATATTCCGATGATCAGAGTAACAACTCGAAATATTACGGTCTTCCTCGGAAAACGCGAAATAAAAGTGTAAACTCTTCCAAACTAAACAGCAATAACTACAAATATTACACTTTTCGCCGAACGTAAAGTGGAAATATTGGCAAATATTCCGATAATAAGAGTAGCAACACGAAATGTTACACTTTTACCGGGAGAACACGAAACTAAAGTTTACAACAGTTCTAAAATAGACAGTAATAACTACACTTATTACACTTTTGATCGGTAATACAGCGGAGTGCCGCAGTGCATACCAGATAACTGCGTTTTATTACTGTTTTCATCGGAATATTCCGATGAACCTGTTCCGAAGAATAGTGATTCTTTCGCCATCTATGCAATAACTATTGAACTTAAATTATTACGGGTTTGTTCGGAGATAGAGCATTTGATGTTCTATCCATTCCTGAAGAAAAGTGAAGATAGAAAAAAATGTGATTTATTACACTTTTCTTCGAAACGTGCGATATTTAATGAACAAATTGATAAGAAAAGTACTTTGAAAGTATTTTACATTTTTTTAATACGAGATAATGTACCTCGTATGACACTAAACGGTTGGCTGCGTCGCCAATATATGGAAAACTAGGATTCTTTAAGACTTAAACTAATCTCAGAAGTTAAATGCATATTGCGTTTTCATCGAAATTATTTACAAAATAAACGTTTGAAAAAGGGGTATGTTTTTTACTTATAAACAATTGTAATAACTTCTATATTTTTCAAGCTACAGACTTGTACGTACAACCATTGGATAGCTGGTAAAAAAACTCACATTTAAAAAAAATCTTCTATGACCAATAGGAACGAAGTTAGCGACTATTTTTTTAAAAATCATATCTCCATTGTTTATAAACATTAAAATAAAATTTGAACAAATTTTGAATAAAATCTAAACTTTATATTGAAACTTATAGCTATCAAAATTCATCCAATTTTTCGAAGCTTACAGCCTTTCGAAACGAAGGTACTTTCGAAAGATCGACATAGGAACGTGGAGGGAAACTGTTTCAGCTCCACGCTCCAAAATTTCGTCAGTCTCAGTGTAGTGGCTTTAGAAAGCAATATACTTATACTTCTTTGAGTAAAATATTTTGTGTATTTTGAACAAAAAGTTTTAACTAAACGTATTTAATTACTTTTTGATTGAAAATTGTAAGTAATATTTAAAACTATTGAATGAATAATTAATTATTTTCAACTTGTATAATCAGTGAAAAATATTATTTATTATAGATTATTTCAAAATAAACAGCAGACTGTGGCATTAACTTGTTCAAGCAGTAGTAGTTTCAAAGTAAGTATTTTAGTAGTAAGTCGCAGAGGAAGATGCTGACTTGCTCATCGTACAAACAGCTCTACAGCAGTGACAGAA
The DNA here is from genome assembly GCA_918026665.1 of Diabrotica balteata. Classification (NCBI taxonomy): domain Eukaryota; kingdom Metazoa; phylum Arthropoda; class Insecta; order Coleoptera; family Chrysomelidae; genus Diabrotica; species Diabrotica balteata. The sequence continues at coordinate 40,674,329 of OU898281.1, forward strand.
ATGAACCAGAAATGAGTACAGTAATAATAGGTAATGATACTGACTTACTCGTGATTGTGACTCAATTTTCTTTTCCAGACATGAATATATTTTTTCAGAAAAAAGGTGAAAAGATAAATCCTCACTTTATGGTTGTAACAGTTTTCAACACCCTTATTTAAATTACTATTTATAACTGGGAATAAGCCACAATTAAAGATAAAAATACGTTTATTGACGTTTCAATTTCCAATTCGGAAATCGTTCTCAAAATACAAACAGTAAATTAAACAAATTTTGTTTTTTGTTACATAGTGAAAAAATTCTTCTAATAATTTAATTTTATCTGACTCATTTATATTGACAATTCAGACATACATTATGCATTTTAAAGTAGACGACTTTAAAATGATATTGCCAATATTGTTGAGTTGCGCTCCTGGGACGACTTTACTTATAAGATAGTTCATTCGATTACATGAAATCAACTTTAACTTGAGAATATCCGTCAGAAAAAATCATAGCATGTAATTCGTCTTTAAAAAGACAAACACATGACATGATGACAGTAAAATTCTCCTGTTAGTGATTCCATAGTAAATTATGAGGGAAAAACCAGGAAAAAAACCTCATAATACTATCCCGACATTGTAAGTATTTGTTCGTGAATTTAGTTTACCTTCAACAAACATCAAAATTCTGATTTTATATGTTACGTTATTTAAAAAACATAAATGATGTATCCTCTATATGTTACTGACTTACTAATACTGGTATTTTCTTATTAATAACTTCCTCTTTCAATATTGGTAACCAGATCCTACTACATTCTGCCGAGGAATTTGCGACACAATTGGCCTCATTTAGCATAATTAGAGCCGCTTCTTTGATTTTTCTTTTTTTACCATCCGTTTCTTTTAGGACTATATTTGAATTATTCCATTGAACCCTATGTTCATTATCCCATGCGTGTTTACATATTTGAGATCTATCAAATTCTCTATTTTTAATATAAGATTGATGTTCACTTATTCTAACATTTAATGGCCTTGATGATTCACCTAAATAAAACTGATCGCATTCACAAGGTATTTTATAAATGCAATTCTTTGTCCTTTCTTGTTCATTGTTAGGTTTGGTTTTGGACAAAATAGATCTCAACGTGTTTGTTGTTTTGAATGTTGTTGAAATGTTGAATTTATTTCCTATCCTTTTAAGTTTTTCTGATAATCCTTTTATGTACGGTATTGTTATTTTCCTCATATTATTCCTTGTGTATGCTGTAGGATCTCGTTCTAAGTTGTTCTGTCTATTCGATCGATGAATAATATGAGGAAAATAACAATACCGTACATAAAAGGATTATCAGAAAAACTTAAAAGGATAGGAAATAAATTCAACATTTCAACAACATTCAAAACAACAAACACGTTGAGATCTATTTTGTCCAAAACCAAACCTAACAATGAACAAGAAAGGACAAAGAATTGCATTTATAAAATACCTTGTGAATGCGATCAGTTTTATTTAGGTGAATCATCAAGGCCATTAAATGTTAGAATAAGTGAACATCAATCTTATATTAAAAATAGAGAATTTGATAGATCTCAAATATGTAAACACGCATGGGATAATGAACATAGGGTTCAATGGAATAATTCAAATATAGTCCTAAAAGAAACGGATGGTAAAAAAAGAAAAATCAAAGAAGCGGCTCTAATTATGCTAAATGAGGCCAATTGTGTCGCAAATTCCTCGGCAGAATGTAGTAGGATCTGGTTACCAATATTGAAAGAGGAAGTTATTAATAAGAAAATACCAGTATTAGTAAGTCAGTAACATATAGAGGATACATCATTTATGTTTTTTAAATAACGTAACATATAAAATCAGAATTTTGATGTTTGTTGAAGGTAAACTAAATTCACGAACAAATACTTACAATGTCGGGATAGTATTATGAGGTTTTTTTCCTGGTTTTTCCCTCATAATTTACTATGGAATCACTAACAGGAGAATTTTACTGTCATCATGTCATGTGTTTGTCTTTTTAAAGACGAATTACATGCTATGATTTTTTCTGACGGATATTCTCAAGTTAAAGTTGATTTCATGTAATCGAATGAACTATCTTATAAGTAAAGTCGTCCCAGGAGCGCAACTCAACAATATTGGCAATATCATTTTAAAGTCGTCTACTTTAAAATGCATAATGTATGTCTGAATTGTCAATATAAATGAGTCAGATAAAATTAAATTATTAGAAGAATTTTTTCACTATGTAACAAAAAACAAAATTTGTTTAATTTACTGTTTGTATTTTGAGAACGATTTCCGAATTGGAAATTGAAACGTCAATAAACGTATTTTTATCTTTAATTGTGGCTTATTCCCAGTTATAAATAGTAATTAATTTACAATGCCACAAGAAAATAGCTTCAGAGCAATATTAACCCTTATTTAAGAAGTACGTCGGCTTTTTGTACTTAGATTATCAACGCAAACGAAGAAACTCTTAGTTTCATTAATATTTTTTACGAGTTCAACGCAAGTTACCAAAATATTAATTAGATTAGTTAGCGATTAATATAAATTATAAAAAAAACACAACAATACACTTTCTTTAAATGATTTAAGATACTACAATTCAACAGAAATATCGGTAAATCATCTTTTAAAATAGAATCTTTGCCACCAACTGAAGGTGCAGCCAAACAGCATGTTCTCGAGTTTACTATCAATTAGAAATATGGTTAGGTAATAAGTTAGATGCGTGTGCCTATAGTTGGAGACAAAGTGCCACTGGTTTTAAACCAATTTATACTCTAGATAATTTAATTTCCGAAGAGACATTAAGCACTTACATGCAAATGCACCACAGGTTGCAAAACTACTAGATGTGGGTGCAAAAAACGTGGTTTGAATTGTACGAACTTGTTCATAAATTGTACTGAGGAAGAAGTAGAGGAGAAAATATGCTGCAACCTCGGTACAGTTACTTTTGACGACGACAGTGATTCTGAAGATGTATATTTAGAGACTGATTTAATAAGTGAAGACAAACAACCTGCAACAAAAAGGTTCAGAGCTGACAGTGAAGTCGAATGAATGAACCAAATTTTAACTTTTAAACCAATGTATGTAAAGAAAATAAAAAAAGTAAAGTTCATTCAAACATTGCAAAATTTAATAAGACAAGCGATGATAAAATCGACTTATTTTATCAAAGCAGTAACGCAGATTAGATTAATATTGTATATCATATTTGTACGAAAAATAGAATAAAAATCAATACTGTTAATTATAAAAGTACAAACAATTGTAATTATATAAGAAATGTAATAATATAATGTGTAAAAAATTACCTGAAATTTAATTTATATAATATGTAAGTATTATTTACATCATTGATATAAAATGAACAAAGATTTTTTCATTTTATTAGGGGGGCGGGGGGTATTCGTCCAGATAAATTAAAAAAAGTAAGTTTTACGGTGAATTTCAAATGGACTCAATTTTTCAGAGATTTTCCATATTTTCGGCAGTCACCCGAGAATAAAAAAGAGGCTTCCAGCTGCAATGAAAGCCGAGATAATGTAAATTTTTCCTACGTGTTTCAATTTGAAGTTCCGATGTCGAAAAAAAAACAGAGCTGAAACAGTTATCCTCTCCACTTTCCTATGTCGATCTTTCGAAAGTACCTTCGTTTCGAAGGGCTGTAAGTTTCGAAAAATTGGATGAATTTTATAGCTATAAGTTTCAATATAAAGTTTAGATTTTCATTCAAAATTTGTGCAAATTTTACTTCTTAATGTTTATAAACAATGGAGATATGATTTTTTTAAAATAGTCGCTAACTTCGTTCCTATTGGTCATAGAAGGTTTTTTTTAATGTGAGTTTTTTTACCAGCTATCCAATGGTTGTACGTACAAGTCTGTAGCTTGAAAAATATAGAAGTTATTACAATTGTTTATAAGTAAAAAACATACCCCTTTTTCAAACGTTTATTTGTAAATAATTTCGATGAAAACGCATATGCATTTAACTTCTGAGATAGTTTAAGTCTTAAAGAATCCTATGAAATTTGCTAAATGTGTCTAGCATCATTCATAGTGCAAGTTCAATAGTTTAAATAATTAGCCTCAGGGATAAATAAATTAAATAACTTTTAAACTATTTGACCGATTGGGGGAAATTTCGCACAAATTTAAAAGACGGTAATTCCTCGATGTTCAAATGTACTAATAACATTTATTTTGTTAATAAAAAAATTAATAAAATTTATAAATTAGTGCAAAAAAACTGCTTTTTGCAAATATCTCCGTAAATTATTTATCAATTTTAATTGAACCTCCTCTGTGGCTCAGTGGTAAGAGCGCCTACCTTTGAACCTAAAGGTCGTGAGTTCGAATCTCACCTGGGTGGAGAAATTTTCGTTTATTAAAAATTAATAAATGAAAATAATTTCTATCCTTGTGCGATCGGTACTCACCGGAGGGACCGCAGACGTTCGGATACAATTAGCGTCTCTTAGCAAAGACAATGACGTCGACTTTGCTAAGTATCAAGACAATTACTCTACACCTACACATACACTACACTAGGTACGTGACTAAAAATTCACTGTACCATGCCAATGACCATTAGTTGTCGACGCATTAAACTCATAAAAAAATTTATTGAAAAAAAACGTAAAATAAAGATATTCTTGATATAAAAAATGATATAAATATTGTTTATTAAATATAAGGAAAAATTATAGACAAAAAAATTGTGACATAATTTTGTTAAAAATACGAGTACCTTTTTATCTATTCGTCATCTAGTAACCCCCACCTATGTCTTAAAAGCTTTAGATATCTGCGAATCATTTTTCTACCTCTTTTTTTTAACCAGACTGGGCTATATGGTTACACATTGGCACCCAACGACTGTTTACAGGTTGAAAGATGCCATATCGTTACAACATAACTTTATCTTTGTAGAAGTTAACACCTTAATTTATTATTGTAAATTATCAGTTTTTGGTACAGACCATTGTTTATATCTGTTTTTCAAAAATTGCTTAATTCTATATTTTTTTTTGTTGTAGCAATTTTATAGAAACGTAATAAAGTCAGTCGAATTAAAGAAATACGTATTATTCTTTTTCCCAAGCTCTATCCAAACTGCGCCCCTGTCCGAACATAATCCCGTTGATATTATGTATTTCGAGTCTTTGCCGTATAATCTCGGCCAGTGGGGTCAGCCGAATCGACAGATCTCATTTCAATAGCCCAAATTACATTAAAGCCTCCAAGTTGAATGTCTCTAAGTCTCCCAGGGTTCATCCTCGGTCAGATAGAGCTACAACTCCTCCACAAAGTATCCAATAACGCTAACGTGGGGATTTAGTCCATTCCTCATGTAACTTTTGACACAGGATGTCGAGTAAAGAGAGGTGGATGTGTAGAGAATGTAACGCTGCACCTCATTTTATTGTACTAAGTGATTCTAGAAGTGGATGTTAAATGCAAACGCTTGATATTATGTTGCATAATGACTTTGTGACTAGTTGGGAATTATAAGATTGTAAAAGCGATCCATGTAAATTATACAGATTTTTATTTCAACAGATAATACAGTAGGTAATAAAATACAAGAACATGAAAACATGAAAAATTAATATAAAAAAGTATGAATAAAGTAGATTTTACATTTTTTTTTTCATAAAAAACGAATTTAACCTTCTTACCAATCTTTTTTCACTAGCATAATTACAAAGGCTGTTGGTGATAATCCTAAAAATCTAAGTTTATTTTCAGCTGCTAAGAATAGCGGTTCTGGCAATGCTTTATCAGTCCCATTTATATAAGCTTCATCAGCTGCTAGATTCGTCGTATCCTGGACCCGCTTTTACTTTTAGTTTATTTTCTATAAAAATTTAATCAGTACAGTACTAATGAAGATAAAACTATTACAACAAAACTTTATTTTCAAATAAACGATAATTCATCTACATTTCCTCATTTTGATGGCAGTTTATACGCATTTCTTTTAAATGGTCACCACAAACCCATTTTTTACATTTGGAACAGAATTTTTTTACGGTTTTATCCCGAACCCTTCCACATATATAACATCTTCTTGATCCGGTTCTTGCTTTGGCTGGCTGCTCATCCTTCTCAATAGCAGGCATCGGTTTTGCACGATGTGGTAGCTGTCTTGACTAGACCTTCAGACTTAAGGCCTTCGTTCTATTTGAGGTTTGATCAACTTCCAACTTTTTGCTAAAACCAAACACAGATATTCACTTTTATATAATGGTGATATTTGTAAATGCAGAGAGCATTTATAACTCTGTCGACATAGCTTATTCGTAGTAGTCGTCTGTATATCCACATCGTAAAGGCTTCTAAGCATTTAAGCATCGCCTTACCTAGGGTCCACGCTTCTACTCCATACAGTAGCACTGGAAAAATATAGCAATATTTTATTCGAAAGCTAAGATCGTGGCTACAAAGTACGTTCTTCATTTTTACAAAAGCAGCTTGGGCTTGTTCTATTTGGCTTTTAATTTCTGCGGTTGGATCCCAGCTGACATTAATATTAATGCCAAATAAAAGTTTAGTACACTTCAACAAAAGCTTTACTATCGCTATGATGAATCTTTATTCACTTTAATTCATTTCCATCAACTTTTAGTTTCATACCCTATTGGTGTCTTCCATCTCTTTTGTCTTCTTTCCTCTGCTATTTTTCTGCAGCTTGTATTCCTCTTTTCATTTTTGTCATGTTCCTCCTTTATTTACATGTTTTATTCTACTATATTTTTAAGTTTGCCTTTACTTTCCAGCACACTTTGTCCTTCATGTTTGTCATTTTAGCGGTGAATATTTTGTCTCCTATTTTGCTACCCTATTTTAGTTTTATCTTATGGTGAAGATTTGGTTCCATAAACTGCTTCAGTTTATCTTTAGTATTTATCTTATCATTCATTTTTAAATCTAAGTCTTTTTTAACTATATTCCTCTTGCATTTGTCTTTCTCCAGCTATTTGATGTTTTTATTTGTCTCATTAAGACCCTTTTTCTAGCTTTAATTGTTTGGTTTTAATTCTCTAATATAATCCAGTGTTTCTATTTTTCTTCCTGCAGTTTTCTCTATTTCTCTCATTTTGGGCCTGAGTAGCCCCCAATTCCTCATTATAAGTAGTTAAAACTAGCTTTAAATAGTAGTTAAAACTTCATACAAGACTCGCCAAAGGGACCCTGGGTCTACAAAAAAAGCCCAATCAACTGAAGGGCAGTGGTTCGATGAAGAGTGTCGTAACATGACAGATAGGAAAAGTAATGCATATCAACGACTACAACAACGACATAGAACACGAAAGGCAGAGGAGGAATATAGAATACTAAGTAGGGAAGAGAAAAATACATCGCAGAAAGAAAAGAGAACACATAGAAAAAGAACTCCAAGAAATGAAAGAACTAAATAAACTATCAGACAAACTGAAAATCCTACCAAAAACTTAACAAAAGCAAAAAGAATTTAAACCAATAACAAAAAGTGTACAAATGTTGGCATTTGCAGATAATGTTGATATCATAGCTAGAAGCAAAGAGAGATGATAGAAGCATTTAATGCGACAGAAAGAGCGAAATAAAAACCAAATACATGAAGGCCAGTAAATCGACAGGCCAAAGAAACCTACAGGATCTGACAATACAAGACTGTAACATCAGCGTGAAAAGTTTTACATATCTAGGTTCACTAGTTACTGTAGATAACAATATCAGTGAAGAAGTTAAGCGAAGAATCTTCTTCTTATGGTGCCCTATCCAATTAGTGGATGTTAGCGACAATTCTGGCATATCTCTGGCTATGTTCTTTCTCGATGCCTCGTTTTCCCTCTATCTTCCCTTCCATAATGAGCTTTAAGAACTGGTACTTAGAATTTCAAAATATATGACCCAGATAAGCAGTTTTTCTTCTTTTTATTATTGGCAGCAATTCTCGTTCTCTGCCCATTCGATTTAATACTTCGACATTTGTTGTGTGATCTTCCAGGGAATTTTAAGTAGTCTTCTAAATACCCACATTTCAAGGCCTCCAATCGGTCATCACATTGGCTTTTATGGTCCAGGTTTCTACACCATATAGCAGTATGGTGATATATAAGTATATAAGAGTAGAATACATATCGCTAATGAAACCTATAATGGACTAATTAAACATCTAAGATCTAACAACATCACAAGAAAAACCAAATGCAAAATATACAAGACCCTGATAAAACCGGTCCTTGTATATGGATCAGAGACATGGACACTGTCGAAAAGCGATGAGAACCTATTAGGTACATTTGAACGAAAAATCCTTAGACACATATATAAGGGGGTAAAGGAAAATGACATATGGCGCAGAAGATATAACTTTGAACTATACACAGCATACAATGAACCGAGATCATAACATCCATAAAGATCGGACGTCTGCGCTGGATGGGCCATGTTGAACGGATGTTGGAGACTGAAACGCCAAAACATATAATGAGGCAAACACCAGTAGGGAGAAGGTCAAAGGGAAGACCCAAACTTAGATATATGGAACAAGTGGAACAAGATCTGAAAACACTTAAGATTACCAACTGGAAAAACAAAGCAAAGAACAGAACAGAATGGCGGAAAATCCTAGAACAAGCCAGGACCCAGAAAGGTTGTCGAGCTACTAATGATGATGATGATGAAAACTAGCTTTAAAAAATTAAATGACAATCAGGGTTTTATTTAATAAACTAAAGTCACAAGGTCGATGATATTGGATTTCACCTATTGGGGAAATACATCTTTCCTGCTAGAAAGGGGACTGCTTTGTACACCGATTAATGCTAGCCAAAGTTGGCGAAGACCTCGTGTCATTAGTTTATCAAATATAACTATGATTGTCATTTAATTTAAATATTTTTAAACCTATATTCGTATCTAGTTTCAACTACTCATAAAATGTTTCACTGATGATGATCCGCCTGACGAAAACGTTTTGTAAAATTGTAATCCCTGTGGACAAATTTTAAATATTTTAATTCAACATGTCTATTGTACGCTAGAAATCTATACCTCTTGGTTTTTTTTTTATAAATAATGCTTATTTCTTGTTATTCTAGTCAGTTCTTTTAATGGGACAGATTTTAATAAAAACTGAATGTTAAAAAAATCGTTGACAAGAAATTAAACTGAAATTTTAGAAAATGGCATGTTTTTATTACCACATAAATATTAATGTACTCTGTTTACACGGCCTGAGTGTAATATTGTAGCATTTCTACAAAATAAACAAAAATTGCATAATGTAACTAAAATTAGGTTTGTTCATATAAAGAGCCATATAGTCCGTTTAACTGCAAATAAAACACATAAAAATAATTAAACGAAACCCGTTGTATATATTTTCCGACAAAGACAAGTATGTTTCTAGATTTTTATCAAAATATGAAAAACATTAACAATTTTCAGCATGTATGCGGTAATTAACAAATTGAAAATTTTTGTAATTTTAAGAAATAGAGAAATTATCAAGTCATTGCTCTGTGGTGTAATGAGAGAAATTATTACGATTTATTTAAAAAATTTATTAATGTTTATCTTACATAGTATTAAATACTATTTATTATCGAATTGTTGAAAAAAGTACTTACAGTGAATATTCCATCTAAGACAACACCTTCTATTTCATGGCATGTATTAACAGCTGACATCTCAATCCTATCTCAATAGTTATATTTTTTAGACCCTAAAAGGGTCATATGATTCTGTTGACTTTACACAAAAAACTATATGATACAGGATTACCTTAAAATATAGCGACTAATATTGTTCATCTTTATAATAATCGTGTCATATAGAGTGCTGAGTGCTTTACCATCCGGCTTTTTAACGTAAGAGATAGAAAACACAGTTACCTTGTGAAATAAAAAGAGATAAAACTCGTAGAGGTGGGAAATAATCGATAAAAACCTATAATTTACATTACATTGCATTACCACCATCGACAGTCTCACACCTTTAGACGTTAGACGTGGCTATTTGACTTCAGTCATAATTATACGGATAACCTCAAAAATATTTTTATTTTAATAATTTTCTGATGTTAGAATAAATACTTGAATAAATTAAGATATATTATAGTAAAAAACATTCATTAGTAGCAATTTTAAATTATAAATCTTTAAATTTATTTAATAGTAAAAATAACTCAACTGAAATATTTGACTAAAATAAAGGTAGGTATGTTCTGTCCGAAAACAATTAATGTATGTGAAATGTGTGTGTAGTGGTTAGGGACGTTGTCTATTGACGAGAAATTGGGGTTCAATTTACACCTAAGGATAACATTTTTGTTTTATCAATAAAAAATAATAGAAAATATGATACATATTAGGTAACAATTTTTCGAAAAACTCATTATTTAAAATTTATTTTTATTCCAATGTTATAAAACGAAATACAAAATAATTCAATTCAATTCATGCAGATCAGTTGTAAATGCAAATAATCGGTGAGACTATTTATATCAAATCCATCACTAAATTCTCAATGTTAATATTAATTCCTCTGTACAGGTAATGATTTTCAAAACAATTGACAACATTGGAATGGATGCGCGCGAAGCGCAGCCTTTAAGCCATTAAATAATAACATATCCGAGAAGTGTTTTTGCACGGTAAACAGAAACTTTTTATTGAAAAACAATTCGTGAAAATGGTTTTAACGGTCGAGGAAAAAGTGCAAATTGTTGTCTGGCATGTGAATGGATTCTCAGACAACATGATTAGACAACAATTTGTAAATATGTTTCCAAATAGGCCGGCTCCATTACGATCAAAAATTCAATCTATTATACGTAATGTTTTTTACTTATGGATCCGTGTTCGCTCTAAGAGAAGTTCGTAGACGAAGGGAGGTAAATCCAGATTTGGAACTAAGGGACACTTTGATTTGTGTAAGTATTGAGCAAAATTCTACCCAATCAACATCTCGTCTCGGAGATTTAAATTGGAAATCTCTATTTCTCGTAAATTTAGCTTTTTTAACAATCATCGTTAGACAGTGGTCTTTTCCATACTCTGCTATTCTGGTCACCAGTCTCTGAAGATCTTCAATATTTTTGGCTATCACATTGTCGTCCGCATATCTAATGTTGTTAATATCCATTTACCCCATTATTGGTTTACTCCATTACGTAGGCATTAAAAAGAACTGGCGACAATACGCATCCTTGTCTCACTCCACGTTTAGTTTCAATTTCTCCTGACAGACGTTAACACGTACTTCTGCTTGCTGTTTATAGTATAAATTTGATATGATCCTGAGGTAGTTGTAGTTAATCTTTTTTGATTTCAGGACATTTATTAATTTTTTATGTGGTACTTTATCGAAGGCTTCGTTATAGTCAATAAAACAAGCAAAAAAGGGCTTCACGCGTGCCTATGCCTTTGCGAAAACCAGATTGTGTATCAATTACGTCCATGTCCAATTTGTGATATATTCGGTTATGGCTGACTTCTAGTAGTAACTTGAGCACATTAGACATCAAGGTAATGGTGCGGTAATCGCTGAATTCTGTTGCGTTTTTTTTTTGGGGAGACAAATAAAAGTCAACATTAACCACTCTTTGGGTAATACACCTGAACTATAAATTTGTTTCAAGAGTGTCACTAAAGCATCAACTTCTCATCTAGAATTTTTAGGATTTCTATAGGAAGCATGTGAGGTCCAGAGCGTTTCCCACTTTTCTTAGTTTCCCAGTGCGACAGAGCAAACTGACGCAAAGCAGTTTCTTTATCTCTTTTAAATGGGCACGGTTTATCGATCACGGGACCTTCTCATTGGTCGTTAAGATCACATGACTTGAAAACAATTTAGTTTGTTTATTTACAAATTCACTAAGTTATTAAATTTATTAACTAAGCTATTAAATTTGCCGAAGTTTTTAAACCACTATAAAATTCACTTTTTCGAGAGCTGGTGTCGTTCCGCTGCTTTCTTTGGAAATACCATTCTTAGTCAGTCGGACCAAATGCATTGTACGTGTTCTAAGCACACCAATTTTTGACAAGTCTATAGGTTGGACACGCATAATCTCTTTTTTCCTAAAGCCTAATAAAAAGAGTAAGACACAATTGCTTAAAGGATACTGGTTAAAGTTTTTATTAAAAATAATTTATTTAATTTCATTTAATATTTATTTAATGATATAATTAACGATACATTTATTGTTTCAGGTGAGTCTTAAGATTTATTTAAATGCAAATTATGGTAAGTCTAACTCTTTAATGATTAAAATTAATTGTATATTAAACTAAGGTAAAGTAAATTAATTTCACTTTATATATTAATATTTCATCTTTTACTGATGTCAATGGTAGATAAAGAACGAAATTTATTAAAAGTAACCCTATCATCAATCACCAATTATTTATAAATTTAGCATAGTGATCTTTATTGTATTTTTTTTTTATTTTTTCGAATTAACGTGTCTCGACATCTTTGGTCATTGACACGGGAACAAAGGTTTACAATTACATCTACAAAGTTATGATACAGAGTTTACAATAGTGAAGATTAAAAAAAATATGTAAATTATATTTTGTTAAACAATTGAGAAGTCTTTAAAAAGTCTATTAGGCTCTTGAGTCGGCTTGAACAGTTCAGAAGTTCTTCTAGACTATGGGTTATATTGTTGGCAATGCGGGCGGCCTGGTAGTGTTGACATTCTGTGAGGATGTGCTTGACGGTAATAGGAATATCGTTGCAGTGAGAGCATAACTGTTGGTCTGTAGAGGACATAAGATGACCGTGTGTCAAACGTGTGTGTCCTATTCTCAATCTTCGTACTGCTATCTTTTCTTTTCTGTTCAGAGATGCTAGGGATAAATAGCTGTTAACATTAGGTTGTATTTTTCTGAGCTTTGTGTTTTTGGTGATCCAAAGTTCCTGCCACTTGTCTTGGATATTCCTTTTGAATTTTGATTTTAAATCTTCTTGGAGCTGTATGTTGTAGACGGGTAAGTTGGATGTAGATGCTTCTTTTGCAGCGCTGTCAGCCATCTCATTTCCTTGGATGCCGATATGAGAAGGCACCCATATTATTGTTATTGAAGTCCCTCGGAAGTGTGGAGATGGATCGATTCTAATATTTTTTGCACTAGGTGATGTTGATTGTAAATATTTTTTAACGAATGAATTGCGGATAAGGAATCGGTACACAGAGCTACACTTTGATGATTGTCAAAAGGGAACTCGAGAGCTTTTGAAATACTAAAGAGTTCTCCTGAAAATACGCTACATTCGTTGGATATTCGGTATTGTCGCAGAACTGTATCAACTGTAGTGACAGAACAGCCAACTCCATCTGCGTTTCGGGATGCATCGGTATAAAGCACCTTATCATAGTGGGATGTATTCACAATATCCTTGAAAGCTTGTCGAAAAATGATATTATTTGTTTGTTGCTTATTAAATTTACAGAGAGAAGTGTTTATAAAAGGAGGTGTTCTAGACCATGGCGGGGATTCTGATTTTATAGATGCAATTGTTTGAGATAATTTTGTGTCTTGGCACAAGGGTTGTAGGATCTGTGGGATTGAAAGTATACATTAGATTAGATTAGATTAAGAGAGGTGGCCTTTCGGCCTATTCCACTGCGACCTTTTCAGATCTATTGTGGCCCTCTAGTCCTAGACAACATTCTCTAGCCTGACCCTCTTTATAAAGTCTAGTAGCTTCGAGACTGTACCTTCCATGTAGCTGTTTGCCGGTGGATTTTCTTCTCCTAATGCAAAAAACCGCACATTTGCCAGACTGTCACACTGACATAAAATGTGCTCTGCCGTTTCTTCTTCGAGGTGACAGAATCTGCACAGGTCATCATCTGATAATCCCATTAGCTTCAAGTGCCTATTCAGCTTACAGTGCCCTGTTAGAAGACCTACTATGGCTTTGACTGTTTTCCTATCTTTGCTAATTAGGTCTGCCGTAAATTTTGGCGAATGTTCTCTAATGAACTGTTTCGCCTGTCTTTGTCCTGGTGAATTCCTCCACCATTCCAGAGATTTGTGAGCTACCCACTCCTTTGTAGCCGTTCTTGTTACTGACTTTGCAACGCCGCAGAAGGGTTCCGGTCCAATGAATGGCATTGATGAGCCTTGTTTGGCCATTTCATCTGCTTTTTCATTGCCCTTATGACCCTCGTGCCCCGGTACCCAGGCTACCGTAACCTTGCTACGGTCTCCTAGTTTATTTAGGGCACACACGCAATCCCATACTAGCTTAGAATTGACCTCTACAGAATTGAGTGCCTTAAGCGCTGCCTGACTATCTGTGAAGATGGCAACTGAACAGAACGTTCTTTCCTGCCTTTCTATTTCTTCCACACAGTGATGAATTGCAGTTATTTCCGCCTGGAAAACTGTCACATCCTTAGATAGACTTACCGGGAAATGTATCCCTTGATTTGTCCCTACTATGCCGGCTCCAACACCCTCCGATGTTTTTGAGCCATCCGTGTACCAGGTAGCAGCAGCTTTTATGGGTACCCCTTTATTCCACTCTTCCCTGCCCGGTATCTTAATTGTGAATTTATTGTTAAAGCTATATCTAGTAGCTGTTGCATCGATAGGTTTCCCCATCACAATATCGGCTTTTAGCTCCTCGATTAGCTTTCTGTTGTCAGTACCATGCGTTTGGCTTATATGTCGCTGACTATGGATTAATCTGTGCATCACTGATCTGGCTTCGCCCTGTATAAAGATATGAAGTGGTGGTAAATTCAACAGGACTTCCAACGATGCAGTAGGAGTTGTTTTTATGGCCCCCGTAATACACAGGCATGCTAGCCTTTGTGTACTACCTAGCAGCCTTATTGCTCCCACTTGCTTCGTCTTTGTCCACCACGTCACCGAGCCATAGGTTATCATGGGTCTAATAACCCTTGTATATAACCATAGAGTCATTTTGGGGTTTAGCCCCCAATTCTTACCGCACATTCTTCTACATCTGCCCAGGGACATAGTAGCTTTCTGTGTGGTTTTTATAATGTGAGTATTCCATGTAAGCCTATGATCAAAATATACCCCAAGGTATTTTGTTTCTTTGGCAAATGAAATCTCTGTTCTTCCCAGCACCGGTGGTTTTAGGCCTTGTAGTGCTGTTTTCTTGGTAAAGTTGACGATTTGTGTTTTCTGAGCATTGACTATCAGTCTCTCTTCTTTACACCAGTCGTCAACTATATTTAGGGCTGCTTGCATTCTCCCAGACACCACCTGAGCAAACCTGCCCCTGACGACAATTGTTATATCGTCAGCATATCCTAGACAATAAAAGCCTTCTGTTGACAAATTTCTGAGGAGATCATCTACCAAGGTTGCCCAAAGTAGAGGGGACAGAACTCCTCCTTGTGGACAGCCTCCACCTACTTTTGCTTTGATGGTTGCTTTACCCAGAGTGGACATTACTATCCTATTCTCTAGGGATGCCCTTATCCATCTGCATATTACCGCAGGTACGCCTCGTCTACTCATAGCTCCTATCAAAGAGCCGGTGGTAACATTATTAAATGCCCCTTCTATATCTAAGAAGGCGGCCATTGCTATCTCTTTGTCTTCCATTGACTTTGAGATAAGCCTATTTAGATCATCCAACGCCGAGTCCGTAGATTTACCAGGTTGGTATGCATATTGACGATTGCTTAGAGGATTTTCCTTTAGCACTTCGTCTCTGATGTACCTATCAAGAAGCCTTTCCAGCGTTTTTAATAGAAAAGAAGATAGGCTTATTGGTCTATATGACCTTGGTGTTAGGTCTGATACTTTACCTACCTTAGGCAAGTATATGACTTTGACTTTTTGCCATATTTCCGGTACTACCCCCCATGCTAAACTGGCTTTGAGGAGCTTGCATAGGTATGGTATCAATACCTCTAATCCCATATGCAACAGTATTGGATATATGCCATCCGTCCCTGGAGACTTATATGGCCGGAACTTATTTATAGCCCATCTAATTCTGTTTGGTCTTGTGATTGCTGTGGCTATTTCCCAATCTGTAGACCTTGGCCTAGTGAGCCTTTGGTCTACGTTGGTTTGCCTATCTGCATCATCCAGAATTGTTGAGCCCGGAAAGTGCGTGTTTATCAGTTCTCTAAGACTTTCCTCTTTGGTGTCCGTAAATTTGCCATTAGCTTTCTTTAGGAAACCTACTTCTTTTGTTGTAGCACCATCCTTTGCCAGGACTTTATGGATTCGAGAACATGCCGGGATATCTGTAATCTCCTCGCAAAACTCTCTCCATGAATTCCTTTTAGCTTTCCGGATTTCTTTATTGTATAGCGTTAGCTTATACCTGTAGGCATCCCAATCTTGGTTACTTTTGGCTTTATTAAATAGGCTTCGGACTTCCGACCTCATCCTCTTTAAGCCGTTGTTCCACCAGACTGTATTACTGCCCGTACTTTTCCTTGTTTTTTCTGGACAGTTTTCCTGGTAAGCCGCCGTAATAGCTTCGCTTATCGTTTCTGCCGCTGAATCTATAGCCTCTGGGCCTTTAAACAAAATCATACTTTCCTCGAGATTTTTACTGAGGGACTCCCTATATCCTACCCAGTTTGTATCTCTAGGATTTCTGTATTTAATTTCCGATGGAAAAATATCAAGGTCAAATCGTATATGTCTGTGATCCGAACATGAGGGTTCGTCAGACACAACCCAATTTGTTATTATATCACTTACCTTGCTTGTACAGAGTGTTAAATCTAACACTTCTTTGCGTGCCTTAGTGACAAAAGTTGGCTTGTTTCCTATATTAGATATAACCAAACCTTCAGATAAGATGAAATTCAAAATAGACTCACCCCTTGCATTGGTGTTTGTGCTTCCCCATAAAGGTGTGGTGGGCATTGGCGTCACATCCTATAATAATATATAAAGTATACATACATCTGGGAGAGATTACGAGTTCAGGTCTTGGCGAGGTCAGAAGATTAAATACAGGGTTAGTCGGATTCAATGAAATTCTGCTAGCATAAGATAAGAGTAGTTGCTGCCTTCCGAAGTAAAGGGGGAGTTCATGAGATTCACAATAGAGACTTTCAGCGGGACTGGATCGAAAAGCTCCTAAGCAAATTCGAAGAGCAGTGTTGTGAACAGAGTTTAAGATTGTAATAAATTATTGGATGCGGACAAGTAAACTATACAACCATAGTCTAATTTGGATTAGATTATAGCTCGATATATTTGGAGTAGTACACTTTCATCGGCACCCCATTGATGGTGAGACAATGTCTTTAACAAATTCATTCTGCTTAAACAGATGCCTTTTATTTCATCGACATAACGTTGCCAGGTGAGTTTGTTATCGACAGTTAGTCCTAAAAACTTGTAATGATCAATTAACTCTAAATTTACTCCGTTTAGTGTTATTTTGGATATTTCTGCGCTGTTGTATCTCCTGGTGAATTTAATTATTTTGGATTTATTGGAAGAGAACCTGAAGCCAGTTTTCTCGGACCATGTAGTAAGGGACTCCATAGAATTTTGTAATAAGGATAAGGTAGCAGCTGTGGATTTTTCTTGGCAGTATACAATAAGGTCATCTGTATATAGGGCAAATTTAACAGGAGATTCTATATATACTGAAGAGCAAATATCATTGATAGCTAGCAGAAAGAGGGTAGACCTCAAAGTAGAACCTTGGGGTAGACC
>OU898281.1:40692545-40710505 GCA_918026665.1 Diabrotica balteata
TTTGCAGTTTTTTTGCTAAAAAAATCGAATGAAACAACAAAGTTATTTTTGATTTTTTAAATTTGTATCAAACATGAACCAAGTTTATGGAATTCCACGGCGCCAGAGCATGAGAACCGGAAACGATGCATACGATATATGGAACGAATAAAAAATCAATTGAAGAATAGTAAAAGCTAAAGCTGGGTAGCAATCGAAAAGTTAGCTAGATTAAAAAATATTGGCTAGATTTACACAATTTAAATAAAGCAGTGATGTCAGACTCATTATCGGTCATTAAAGGATTAAACTCAAATATGACTCAACATAAAAGAAATAATATTTTTTGTGCTGTTAAAATTAACACTTATAGTAAAGATATTAGAGTTATTGAGGTAAAAAGTCACACTGGTATCGAGAGAAATGAACTGGTTGACCAGCTCCCATAATCATCACCCATTTAGTCTCCTTAGATATTAGAGAAATATACGAACTTATATGTAACTTTCTTTTTAAAGTTGGATACATTATTTTAAAACTAATATCTTATATTATAATTCTGTGTCTAAAGTATTGGTTTCCAAGCCAACTCACCAAACACACAATAGTTACATGTTAAGTTTCCACCTGAACAGAGTTCCTATGGTTCCGCCTATTGAACTTTTAAAACTAAATCTGAATAATTTTATTGTGTTTTATCTAATAATATTATTACAACTGATAAGCATGGTATTGTAACCATAGACATACCACTAAAAGATAGACTGATAGTTGCAATACCAGCCCGTTCTCCCAGTGCAATAGAGAAAGCTGATGGAAATCAGATCCTGCGTGTCTTTCAAATTTGTCTGGTTTATTGACCACGTGATCTAAATAGCCAATGAGAGGTTACGTGGTCAATAAACCCGACCCATCAGATAGAGATGCAATGACTGCTTTGGGTCAGTTTTCTCTGTCGCATTGGGAGAACATGACTGTATTGCAGTAGTCAGTTGATCTTGTAGTATATGTCTATGAATATAACCATTGGCATATAATGCAAATAAACTGACTACTGCTATACAGTCGCGTTTCCCCAGTCTTCTTCTATAAGTGACATCTCCGTAGCGGGGGTCGGCAATTATCATAGCTATTCGGACTTTTGAGACGGCTACTATAAAAAGTTTACTTGATGTACATCCCTACCACTCTCTCAGATTGCGTAGCCGTGACATTCTACGTCTCCCTATGCTTTTCTTTCCTTCGATCTTGCCCTGCATAATCAGTTGGAGCAAGGTGTATTTCTCTCCACGTGTAATATGTCCGAGATATTCCAATTTTCTTGTTTTAATTATATTTAAAATTTCTATTTCTTTATTCATCCTTCTCAGAATCTCTTTGTTGGTGACGTGTTCTGTCCACGATATTTTCAGAATTCTTCTGTACACCCACAGCTCGAATGCTTATAGTTTTTTTTATTGATGTTGCGTTCAAGGTCCAAGATTCCATTCCATAAAACAAAGCGAATAAACATAGCACCTCGCTAACGTTACTTTTATTTCTTCTACATAGCACTCTTCTCATTTTGTTGAAATTTGCTTTAGCCTTTTCTATTCTGATTTTGATCTCCTGAATGCAATCATTTGTGGAGTTAATCATTGTTCCCAGATATGCATATTTGTCTACTTGTTCGACGTTGGTTTCGTTTATTAGAAGATTGTCCAATATCAAATCTTCAGAATTCATATCCGAAATTGGACAGTATAATTTTATCACCCAGTAGACCGAATGAATTTATTTGTTATTAAATACACACTCGTAGTTAATTAGGTTACATTAGATTTGGTCAATTATCAACAATAAAATTTGGACATCAGTCGAAAGTGCTGACGAAACACACTGCACTACTTCGAATTGACCGCAAAAGATAGAGAAAGGTGCTTACTGTTGACAAAGGCGCAGATAGCGTGCTCACCAACGGCTACAAGAAACATGGATACCCACCCAAATTGCATACTTGAAGAAATTTATGAGCGATCTAAGAATAGCACATGTCCACTGGTAGCCAGGACAATACAGACAGCTCAATGGGGTAAGATGGGTACTCCCAACCTCTGGCTAGTTGTCACGCCAGTCACGATACACATATCCATTATTTGCGATGGAAATCGGAGCGAAAGAGTACTGGAATGAGTCACATTCCTGAAGCTTTCACCCAAATGTATCGCCCATACGAAAAATATTACATTACTCCCCACTAGCAGTGGGGTGGACAGAGCGGTGACGAGTTACCTGAAGTCGCCAATCACTCCCGTGGCCCAACAGTGGCGGGGACACCTCGCAGGTTTAACACACCTCTAAACACCTACCTTGACATACCAGGAGGAGAGCTACGTCATGTGTTACTTGAGCAGGAGAGTCTGGAACAAGAAATGACGCATACGCAGTGGCGATCGATTCACGAATCTAATTGGCATTATTTTGTGGCCACCGGGACCATTACTATAATGGTAATAATTGGGATACTCACGTTATGGAAGTACCGTCCTGTTGCACAACTATGTCGTTCAGGTAATCCACAAACTCAGACTAACGAACAGGAAGTACCTGAGGTCCTTGTAGTCAATCTGTTTTGATTTCGGGACATTCATTAATTGTTTATATCAAACTTAACTTTCCAGAGTTGACGTGACAAATTGCCACACTACTGGTGACGACGGACTCTCAGACCGATATACACTTATGTGGTCTTAAACCCCTTTAAAGAATGATCTATCACAATCTATTGTTTTTTTATAATAAAACAAAAGGCTAATACGCAAATAAATATGTTTATTCCAAAGTCCAATAATAAAAACTTAAATATTAAAATAAACTATATTTCTTATAGACAATAAAATAAAAACAAAATACATTTATTATTTAATCTAAATCGACCTATTTATTTGTATTGCACCCTCTTTTCTCTGAGCATTGACTGCAAATAATGTAAGCATGTTCGAGGCATAGAAACTCACTGCACACTTTGCAGTAATATTTGGTTTTCCTGTTTTGTTTGGATGTGCAAACTTGGCAACGTCCAGCACGTGGTGGATCATCAGTTTCTCTGATTTTCGATTGGGAGTTTTCAGAGTTGCTGTATCCTGTCTCGAATGGGCCGAGCTATATACTGATCAGCTTGTCTCCATATCACATGATTCTTTGTAAGACCAATGGCAAGTTAGGTCAAAAATGTTCTTCTGACATACATTTTATCTTGTTCTTTATTGCATTTGTAGATAACAAATGAATTAATACCCGTTTACATTGAGCAAAGCATAAAAAATTACCATAGGCCATCTTCTGGTGTTGGGCGCTACATTATAGTTTGAAGATCGATCATATCCACTCCTATTTTCGTCTTGTTGTAATCTACTATCATCATGGGCTTCTGCGTTGTTTGGTCAATTTGGTCATGATCATGCATGCTAGAGATCAGTAAGACATTTTTCTTGGATTTTGGAACATGTGACAGTAAAGTGCAGTTTTCCCTAAATGCAAATATACTTGATGGAATTGGTCGAATTGTTCTTGCGAATTGTCCCAAAAGTGTTAACTTGTGCTCATTTAATAATTTTTTCACATAGCTCTACACTGGTAAATCAGTTGTCGGTCGTCAGGTTCCTACAAGTTCCGCTAATGGGCTTAACGAGCCTATTTACCACATAATCGCGGAATTGCTGACGGCGTGTGGAGAATCTATGGATTGTTTGCCAACATACACTTCCATATTTGCTGTATAAACATTATAGTATCAGCTTACCCTGGAGCAGATGTAAACTCGGACCACAACCCAGTAGTAGCAAATATGAATGTAAGATTGAGAAAACCATTAATGAAAAGATCTAGACCACAAATATGCATTGATAAGTTAAGAGAACCAAATACATACCAAGAAACTCAAAACAAAATAAATCAGAGTATCCAAGAAATAAAACAACAAAATAAGAACACTACAGATATTGACACAAAGTGGAAGAATATAAAGAACGCAATCGAGACTGTGGGACGGAAAACTTTAACATTTAAAAAGCTGCCAAACAAGAATGGATGACACAAGAAATTCTCGAAAAGATGGACGAAAGAAGAACACATAAAAACAAAGATAAAATTAAATATCAAGAAATTAATAAACAAATAAAACAGAAAATAATACAAGCTAAGGAAACATGGATGTCCATTAAATGTCAAGAAATCGAGGAATGTGAGGCAAGGTATGACACTTTCAACACCCATAAGAAGGTTAAAGAAATGATTTCAGGAAATCGTAACAAACCAATCGGGATATTAAAAAATGCAGATGGTACCACTATAACTGAAACGCAAGACAAACTACGTAGATGGAAAGAATACATTGAACAACTATTTTATGATCAAAAAGTAGAACAATTATTAGAAGTTAACGGAGAAACCACGGGACCAGAAATAATGAAAGAGGAAGTTATGTATGCTTTAAAACACACAAAAGGCAGAAAAGCTCCAGGACCCGATGAAATACCAATTGAACTATTGAAGATAATTAATGAAGATAATATTGATGTCTTGGTAGACCTTTTTAACTCCATATACAAGACGGGACACATACCCAAAGAGTGGCTTCTCTCAACTTTTGTGACGATTCCAAAAATCACAAATGCTAAAGATTGCAATGACTATCGAACAATTGCGTTAATAGAGCCACACATTGAAAACTTCCTTAAAATCATACATAACAGAATCCACATGAAATTAGAACAAGAAATAAGTGATTCACAGATGGGTTTCAGAAAGGGTCTAGGAACTAGAGAAGCATTATTTGGAATCCATGTTCTGACACAACGATGCCTGGATATGAATCAGGACATATATGCTTGCTTTATAGATTTCAAGAAAGCTTTTGATAGAGTTCAACATGAGAAGCTTTTAAGTATTCTTAAGACTAAAAACATTGATAGTAGAGATCTACAAATTATATCGAATCTGTATCAAAACCAGAAAGCAAGAGTAAGAGTCGAAGGAGAACTGACAGAGGAAGTAAGTATACTTAGAGGAGTTCGACAAGGGTGTATCCTTTCACCACTCTTATTCAACGTCTACAGTGAAGTGATTTTTTCAAGAGGCTTTATTGGATATAAGCGTGAACAATAAAGCAGTCTGAAATCAAAAAATTAAACTCCTTTGAGATGTGGTGCTACAGGAGAATGCATAAAATATCGTGGATTGAAAAAGTAACTAATATAGAGGTGTTACAAAGAATGAAGAAAGAATGTGAAGTCATAAAAACTGTTAAAATTAGAAAGATTCAATATCTGGGACATTTAATGAGGGGTGAGAAGTACGTATTACTGAGGTTGATTATGCAAGGGAAGATACAAGGGAAGAGAAACCCAGGACGACGCAAAATGTCCTGGCTAAGAAATTTGAGAGAGTGGTTCGGCTGCAGCTCATTAGAATTATTCAGAAATGCGGGCAACAAAACACCATACTTGGCTGGCTTCGAAGGAAATATACTGTCTGAATGAGCATTTTCCGCGAAAACCAACCAACATTTCGTCAATCGTTGTGTGATGAGAGAGGCTGAAGTTTTTTTTTGCAGTTTTCATTCACTTGCTGAAAAACGTCGCGAATTGGAGTCAGTTTATCTACAGTTTTTCTAGCATCTCTTGTACCTTGATCATCGAACCTAAGATGTCTTAAAAGAAACAGGAAACGTTGCTGGTGACATCGTCAAGTGAAACAGTTCAGGCGAATCCCATTAGTACTGATAATTTCATCACAATTCAGTCTATTCATCTTCTTTACTCCAGCTAGGTATAACAAGCCTATCAAAGCTTCTACTTCTAAAGCATCAGTGGGCCTTGTATATGTTTCTCTTGCATATTTTCCTCTGGCAAATTTTTCTATGTACTGATTTGTAAATGTTACAATAGTTTCAATAACAAACTCATCAAAAAACTTTTTCCAGATTTCTACAAAGTCAGTCAAATTTCGGGTAGGAATTTTTAGATCTGGTAATTGAGTAATAACATTTTTCGATCGAGTCCTATGGGATCTTAGTTTCACTGGTGGACAGTATTTGTTCCGAAGTGTTGTTTCGTCTTTTCCGGTATAAATGAGCTTCGTTTATATGCTCTGGATTCGTTGGACGTCTTTTGATTATCTCCTTTTTCAGTATCTCCTTCATTGCGTTCTCTGTCAGTGTATACCCTTCGTTTTCAGCTTCTGTATTATCAAGTTCTTGTTCGCTTTCGGAATCTCCATCTCTTTGTTCAACATAATCTTTCTCATTATCATCGCTATTGTCGTCATACTGGGATATGTCTTCCTCATTATCAGGCAAAACTTCATCTATAAGTTGCTCTAACCACAGTTCATTTTTCTTCGTAATTTATTTTTTTTTCTAAAACAAAATAATAGTATTTTACGTTACAAGTCCGGTAGGTGACTTATTACAGTACGAGTTGTTTTACGGACGAGGCGACGATAGGAGCCGAGTCTGGAATATAAATGAGTACTGTAATAACACCTAACGGACGTGTTTCGTATGATATTTTATTTCATTCTGTATTTATAATATTTTGGAATATATTAAATTAAAAATTTTATTCGACAGGTTTAATAATATTTGCTTGTCACTGTCAAATAGATAAAATCAAAATGTCACAAGATGGATCCTTTCCAATCACGACCAACTTAATTGCTTTCTAAAAAGGTTGCTAGGCAGCACATTACGGTATCAGGTACTGTTGTGTTCGATTAACCGGCCGCAAATGAGGCAATGGTAAGTTGATTTACTGGACAGAATGAAATAACAAAAATTACAGTGGGTTATCTACTGTCAAAATAAAATGTTGCATATTGCTATAAAAATAACTTGAAATAGTTTTTATTATAGGATATGAACGTATAGTCTTTGTTAAATAGTTATAAATCGAATAGGGTTCAAATTTATCAATAATAATTTTTGGAAAACTATCTTACCTTATGAAAAAAACACTCCAACTTGGTGACGTCGGTCTAGTATTCCGTATATGACTTAGGTGACGTACGGTTTTGAGAGACTGAAACACGTGTACGTACCCTAAAACAATCGCGGGTAACTAGATAGATGGTTAAATATGATGCATGTACTTAGACGGAAGCAGCGCTCTGCCCCGCGTTTGCGTAATATTGAATGTTTGTCTTTGTCATCGGTGTCACAGACCGTAGGTCACCACTGGAGGGTTAATCGAAGGCTTTGTTATAGTCAATAAAACATACGTATATATCTTGAGTATTAGTATATTAAGCGATACAAGAGCTTCACGCGTTCCTAGGACTTTGCGAAAATTCAAATTGTGTATCATTAACGTCTACATCCAATTTGTGATATTATTGGTTATGGCTGACTTTTAGTAGTAACTTTAGCACGAGTCATCAAGTTAATGGTCTGGTAATCGCTGCATTCTCTTGCGCTTTTTTTTGGGAAGACAAATAAAAATCGACATTAACCACTCTTTGAGTAATACACCTGAACTATAAATTTGTTTCAAGAGTGTCACTATTCTGATCTAGAATTTTTAGGATTCTATAGGAAGCATATCAGGTCCAGAGTTTTTGACACTCTTCTCAGTTTCCCCAGTGCGTCAGAACAAACTGACAAAGCAGTTCCTTCATCTCTTTTTAATGGGCTTGGTTTATCATTAGATCACATGACATGAAATCAATTTAGTTTGTTTATTTACAAATTCACTAAGTTATTAAATTTATTAACTAAGCTATTAAATTTACCGAAGTTTTTAA
This sequence comes from Diabrotica balteata, assembly GCA_918026665.1. Taxonomy (NCBI): domain Eukaryota; kingdom Metazoa; phylum Arthropoda; class Insecta; order Coleoptera; family Chrysomelidae; genus Diabrotica; species Diabrotica balteata. Next base: position 40,700,304 of record OU898281.1, read on the forward strand.
ACCAATATAGAATTCACTTTTTCGAGAGCTACTGCCTTTTCGTTGCTAAATGTATTTTACGTGTTCTAAGCACACCAATTTTTGACAAGTCTATAGGTTGGACACGCATATTTTTTTTCCTAAGAATAAAAAGAGTAAGACACAATTGCTTAAAGGATACTGATTAAAGTTTTTATTAAAAAAATTTATTCAATTTCATTTAATATTTATTTAATGATATAATTAACGATACATTTATTGTTTCAGGTGAGTCTTAAGATTTATTTAAATGCAAATGATGGTAAGTCTAACTCTTTAATGATTTAAATTAATTGTATATTAAACTAAGGTAAAGTAAATTAATTTCACTTTATATTATTAATATTCCATCTTTTACTGATGTCAATAGTAGATAAAGAACGAAATTTATTAAAAGTAACCCTATTCATCAATCATCAATTATTTATAAATTTAGCATAGTGATCTTTATTGTTATTTTTTTTTTATTTTTTCGAATTAACGTGTTTCGACATCTTTGGTTATTGACACGGGAACAAAGGTTTACAATTATACCTACAAAGTTATGATGCAGAGATTTAATTTATATTTTGTTAAACAATTGAAAGGTCTTTAAAAAGTTTATTAGGCTCTTTAGTCGGCTTAGACAGCTTAGAAGTTCTTTTAGACTTTGGGTTCTATTGTTGGCAATGCGGGCGGCCTGGTAGTGTTAGCATTCTGTGAGGATGTGTTTGACGGTAATAGGAATATCGTTGCAGTGAGAGCATAATTGTTGGTCTGTAGAGGACATAAGATGACCGTGTGTCAAACGTGTGTATCCTATTCTCAATCTTCGTACTACTATCTTTTCTTTTCTATTCAGAGATGCTAAGATAAATAGCTGTGAACATTAGGTTGTATTTTTCTGAGTTTTGTGTTTTTGGTGATCCAAAGTTCCTGCCACTTGTCTTGGATATTTCTTTTGAATTTTGATTTCAAATCTTCTTGGAGCTGTATATTGTAGACGGGTAAGTTGGATGTAGATACTTCTTTTGCAGCGCTGTCAGCCTTCTCATATCCTTGGATGCCGATATGAGACGGCACCCATATTATTGTTATTGAAGTCCCTCGGAAAGTGTGGAGATGGATCGATTTTAATATGTTTTACACTAAAGGATGTTGATTGTAAATATTTGTTAACGAATGAATTGCGGATAAGGAATCGGTACACAGAGCTACACTTTGATAAATGTTAAAAGGGAACTCGAGAGCTTTTGAAATACTAAAGAGTTCTCCTGAAAATACGCTACATTCGTTGGATATTCGGTATTGTTGCAGCACTGACTGTATCAACTGTAATGACAGAACAGTTAACTCCATCTGCGTTTCGAGATGCATCAGTATAAAGCACCTTATAATAGTGGGATGTATTCACAATATCCTTGAAAGCTTGTCGAAAAATGATTATTTATTTGATGCTTATTAAATTTACAAAAAGAAGTATTTATAAAAGGAGGTATTCTAGACCATGGCGGGGATTCTGATTTTATAGAAGCAATGTGTGAGATCATTTTGTGTCTTGGCACAAGGGTTGTAGAATCTGTGGGATTAAAAGTATACATAGATCTGGGAGATATTACGAGTTCAAGTCTTGGCGAGGTCAGAAGATTAAATACAGGGTTAGTCGGATTCAACTAAATTCTGCTAGATAAGATAAGAGTAGTTGCTGCCTCCGGAAGTAAAGGGGGATTTCATGAGATTCAAAATAGAGACTTTCAGCGGGACTGGATCTAAAAGCTCCTAAGCAAATTCGAAGAGCAGTGTTGTGAACAGAGTTTAAAGATTGTAATAAATTATTGCATGCTGACAAATAAACTATACAACCATAGTCTAATTTGGATTAGATTATAGCTCGATATATTTGGAGTAGTATACTTTCATTTGCACCCATTGATCGTGAGACAATGTCTTTAATAAATTCATTCTGCTTAAACAGATGCCTTTTATTTCATCGACATAACGTTGCCAGGTGTGTTTGTTATCGACAGTTAGTCCTAAAAATTTGTAATGATTAATTCAGTCTAAATTTACCCCGATTGGTGTTATTTTGGATATTTCTGCGCTGTTGTATCTCCTGGTGAATTTAATTATTTTGGATTTATTAGAAAAGAACCTGAAGCCAGTTTTCTCTAACGATGTAGTAAGGGACCCGACAGAATTTTGTAATAAGGATGAGTGTAGCAGCTGTGGATTTTTCTTGGCATGTATACAATAAGGTCATCTGCGTATAGGGCAAATTTAACAGGAGATTTTATATGAAAGCAAATATCATTGATAGCTAGCAGAAAGAGGATATAACTCAAAGAAGAACCTTCGGGTACATTATTTTCAGTGGTGTTCATTTATTGTTATTTAAAATATGTTAAAAAGAAGAATATTAGGTGGTCTCTAATCGAAGATCAACTAACTCTATTCCCAAACACATACAGTCTTAGGGTTCATGTTCATGTAGTTTTGTTATTTTTGCTATTAAATTAAATCGCTTCTATACCTTGTATAGACACTTGTTGAAAAAAACTAGCATCAACCCAACTTTGTACCAATTATATATACGAATACTATGAAAGGTAGACACTCCCAGGATGTGTAAATAGGTAAATCACTAAAAAAGATAAGAATATATACAATATAGAATATATAGAAAAAGTTAAGAACCTTTGTATGTAAATTAAATTTCACTATAAATATTAATAAACACCCTTTGACATACGTTTTGCTTTCTTTATTACTAGATCTATCATATGGATCTCAATAATAAAACCAACACATTGAAGTAAAATGTTTGATAAATGAACTGATCAATCAAAACAACTAAAATATTCATACTTTGAAAAGTTCGCTGTCTGCAAAGAAATAAATTTGTATTCGCGCCAACATATCAGCCCACTTCTACAGCAAAATATTGTCAACACATCATTTATATTCCTGTGTAGTAGGAAAAGCTCCCGGAAAAATGTTAAAGCAAAAATGTAAAACACGTCGATGATATAACATCCTTTTTCAATACCCGTTACCCGGTTCGAACAGACAACCTAATACAATGTATGCGGATTCTCAACATGTATATTTGATATATCCACCGATGCTAAGCAAGTGCCCTGTTTGAATCCTTCCAGAGTATACCCCGACGTATTAAATTTTTAGTATTCGTACAAAGAACGCTCCTTACTCCGGGAAGCCATTTAAGAAAGGGCCTTTGAATTATTTATACAGCTTGTCTAGGTACCCACATACATCCGAAATGGAAGCTTGTTTATGCTCAAATGGAAAGAGACTACATATATTTTTATTCGTTATATTCAGTGATGTACTACTTTTTTTAAAAGACCCTTGACTTCTGATCAAATCTTTATGCCAAAAAAGTGATTAATTCACTGTTCAGCAAATGTTCAAACTTCTAGATATAAAATTTAGCATTCAGCAAAAAAAAATCATTCAGCACAACAAAGAAAATTCTAAAAACTAAATATTAGTGACAGATAACTAATTAAAAGTAAACAAATGTTACATATTGAAACATTAAAAGGTACTGCCAAAGTGTAGTAAGCCTAGAATTACTTTAAACCTTCAATTTTTAACTATTTTAAAAACGTATGTCCAGCATTATTTTAATCCCAATCGCAAAAAACGCAACTTTAGCACTACTTCTTTAATAATAATGTAGTCAAACGTTGTTTACCGCCATAATAACGTAAGTACTGGTCGGTTTCTGTTACTAACGTCAGTTTTTCGCAGTATTTGGTTTACGACAGTGACAAATTCGTGCTTTAATCAACTAAATCATTGATTTGAGGTAAAGTTATATCGAAAAACGTGTTTTTGTAGTTACTTACTTACTTACTTCGTGGCGTTACAACCTTTCGCGGGTTTTAGATGACTCGACAACATGCCTCCACTGTTTTTTGTCTTGAGTAACCTCCATCCAATTCTCCACGCCCATAGTGCTATAGTGCTTAGGTCTCCTGCTATATTATCTCGCCACCGGAGACGAGGGCGTCCGCGTGGTCTCCTTCCAGTTGGGCTTCCTTCCACACCAGTCTTACTGTTCGTTCGTCAGACTGTCTTCTGAGGTGTCCTGCCCATTGGAATCTTCTGGACTTTATTTCTTTTATGATGTTCTTTTCTAGTTCCATGACCGTTACGATCGTTGGATATCATAGTTGGCTACCATATTCGCTATCGGTGACTTATTGACAGCAGCTCTAAATAACGATGTAGTTGATTTTCCATACCATTGCCTTAGATTTTTCAGCCATGATGTTCTTCTTCTACCAGGACCACGATTACCTTGGATCTTTCCCTGAATGATCAGATGTAAAAGATCATATTTTTCAGGGTGTCTCATAATATGACCGAAGTATTCCAGCTTGCGTTTCTTTATTTATATTGACCAGTTGTGTTGTTTGGTTCAGCCGTCTAAGGACCTCCTCATTTCTAACTCTGTCGACCCAGCTTATTTTCAGTAGTCGTCTGTATACCCACATCTCAAAGGCTGTCAAGCGTTTAAGCATAGCCTCAGTTAGGGTCCACGCTTCTACTCCATACAGCAGGACAGGAAATATATTATACGAACTCTAAGGTCAATGCTAAGATCGTGACTGCAAAGTACGTTTCGCATTTTTACAAAAGCAGCTCGGGCTTGTTCTATTCGGCTTTTAATTTTCTGCGGTTGGATCCCAGCTCTCATTGATATTACTGCCGATATACACGAGTTTCTCTACTCTGTCCAGTGTGGCATCTCCGACTTTTATACCGTCATCATGTATATAATTTTGTTTGCTAACTATCATATATTTAGTTTTCTTAACGTTGAGTTTTAAACCCATACTGATCACAAGTCTGTTTTATTTTGTTCATTAGAGTTTGAAGGTCTTCTCCGCAATTGGCAAGGACTAAGGTATCGTCGGCATATCTAATATTGTTGACGGTTACTCCATTCACAATAATACCTTCGGTTGTCACCATTAAGGCTTCCTTAAATATTTCCTCCGAAATATAAGTTCTTCGAGGCAGGCGTCAGGGCAAAGTTCTTCGAGCTTTTTGTTAGTTCTTATCCTATATTGTCTTGATGCTTCATTTAGCACAGGACCAAAGATCTTACTAAGGATTTTTCTTTCCCAAACACATAGTCTCTCTTCGTTTGTCTTTCGCTTCCATACATCACAACGGGTCGTATGATTGTTTTATAGACCTGTATCTTCGTACGTCGTGTTAGCTGTTTCTTTTTTAAAGGTTTTGGAGGGCAAAAAGACATCTGTGCCGTCTGAATCCTTGTTATTTCTGTGATCGTTAATTTAAATTTAATTTAATACTGAACATCACAGTTTTTTAACAACATGATGTATAATCTTTTACAACTATATGTAATTTAAAGGGTTTTTACCCAGGTATTTTGGTGGCTCAGGCATTTTAACCTAGCAATTTTAAAATTTAAACCTGATGATGGACTGTTTAGTCCGAAAACGTTTGTTTTTTTGATGTAGCCCTTTTAAGGGTTTTTAAATAAATATACCCATTTACGAAGACTAACCTCTTTTTTGTGATACGTGGTATACAGCCAGCTACAGGAATTGTTTTCCTTGTGGAATTTTGTTAACCAAAATAATGAATGGAATAATGTTTATTCTGAGGAAGAAATCGGGTCCATGCCGATGTGCATTATTTCAAGTGGGAAAACTATGTCTTCTTCTACTTCTCAATCTCCGCGGCGGAGGTCGGCAATCATCATAGCTATTCGGACTTTTGAGACGGCTGCTCTGAAAAGTTCATTTGTGTACAACCGTACCACTCTCTCAGGTTGACTAGCCACGACATTCTACGCCTCCCTATGCTTGTCTTTACTTGGATCTTTCCCTACATAATCAGTTGGAGCAATATGTATTTCTCTCCACGTGTAATATATTCAAGATATTCTAATTTTCTTGTTTCTATTGTATTTAAAATTTCCATTTCTTTATTCATCACTTCCCGGAACCTCTTTGTTTGTGACGTGTTCTGTCCACGATATTTTCAGAGATTCTTCTGGACACCAGAGCTCAAATGATTCCAGTTTTTTCATTGATGTCGCATTCAAGGTCCGAGATTCCATTCCATAGAATAGAGTCGAAAAAATATAGCACCTTGACAACCTAACTCTTAGTTCCAGTTTTAAATCCTGGTACATAGCACTCTTTTTATTTTATTGAAATTTGCTTTAGATTTTTTTATTTTTATTTTGATCTCCTGATTGTAATCATTTGTGGAGTTATTTATTGTTCCCAGATATGCTATTTGACCACTTCTTCGACGTTGGTTCCGTTTATTAGAAGATTCTCGTTATTTCTTTGAGTTTTTGATATTCTCATAAATTTCGTCTTCTTGACATTCATTGTTAGACCATACTCTTTTCCATACTCTGTTATTCTGGTCACCAGTCTCTGAAGATCTTCAATGTTTTCGGCTAAGATCACAGTGTCGTCCGCATATCTAATGTTGTTAATGGGAACTCCATTTACCTATATTCCAGCTGTTTCACCCTCAAGAGCGTTTTTTAGGATCTCTTCGGAGTAGGCATATAAAAGAATTAGCGACAATACGCATCCCTGTCTCACTCCACATCTAATTTCAATTTCTTCTGACAGCTGTTCGTTAACACGTACTTTTACTCGCTGTTTATAGTATAAATTTGATATGATCCTGAGGTCATTGTAGTCAATCTTCTTTAATTTAAGGACATTCATTAATTGTTTATAATGTCGTAATGTCGTAATAATGTTGTAATGTCGAACTTTATCGAATGCTTTATCTTGATTGACGTCTAGGTATCTTTGTATCAGTATATCAAGTGAAAAAAAGCGTCACGTGTTCTTAGTTCTTTGCGAAAACCAAATTTTGTATAATTAACGTCTATGTCAAGTTTGTGATACATTCATAACCTATGTACTTAACTTCAAAAATATTATAGAATCTAATTTAGTAAATGGAGACGTAATTCAAATAGATTAATCCTTTTATTCTCTTTTAACAATTCGAGTCCTTATTAAAATGATCGTAACCAGACTACTATGCACGAAGAAACAAATGTACCAATAAGTACTGATAGCACAAATGTGACAGTAGGTATACAATTCGAACAGGAATGAGAGTTCTGCTTTCTTCTTCCAGTATCGTCTCCACTAATGAAGGTTGTCTTACAATTTCAAATTCGTCTCTCTCTTCTTCTTTTCTTAAAGAGCGTCTGTATGTTTAACTCGATCCAGTCGCGAATGTTTTTCAGCCTGGATATTTGTTGTCTACCAGGACCCCTTTTCCTTCGAGTTTGCCCTTCATAATCAGCTGCAACAACTCATACTAAGTATGTGCCCCAAATATGCTGTCCTTCACCGTTTAAATGGTGGTCAAAAGTTCTGTGTGTCTTCCCATTCTATAAAACACCATTTCGTTCGTAATATGATCGGTCCACGGTATATTCAAAATTCTCCTCAAAAGCCACATCTCAAAAGCTTTCAGTTGTTTTAATAAGTCAACATTAACAGTCCAGGCCTCGACACCATAAAGAAGAATAGAGTGGATATAAAATTTTACAATACGATATCGGATTTGCAGATTGTGTCTTTGGTTAGGTGTTCAGAAATTTCCTCCTCTTCAAAAAGGCTGCTCTTGATTGCTCTATTCTTGAGCGAATTTCTGATTTCGGATTTACATATACCGTAATCTAGACTCCTAAGTATTTCATTATGTCCACTTGCTCAATATCCTTGTAATGACTTTGCCTCTGTTACTGATAACCATGGTTTTTGTTTTCTTTATGTTTATTGTTAAACCAAACTATTCCCCAGTATCACAAATTGTGTTTAGTAACGTCTGCAGGTCTGTCTCACTTTCAGTGATAATGACTGTATCGTCAGCATAACGAATATTATTTATATTTTCACCATTTATCTTAATCCCTTCTGTAGAGTTTTCAAGTGCTTGCGTAAAAAACACTTCGTAATATATATTAAATAGTAATGGTGAAAGTACGCAGCCCTTTCTCACTCCTCTACTTATCTGTTGCGCATCCGTGCTATTTATGTCGAATGTTACCACAGCCTGTTGGTTCCAATAGAGATTTCTCACTATGTTAATGTCATTTTTGTCGAGTCCTTTGCTCTTCAGACATTCAATGAGAATGTTATGTTTAACTTTGTCGAAAGCTTTTCATAGTCTATAAACGCGCAGTGAAAAGATGTTTTTGTTGGTCTCGATATTTTTGGGTAAGAATTGTGAAACTATGGACTGTTTTGAAGCTGTTACGAAAGCCAAACTGTCTCGTTATAATATCCGTTTCGCACTTTCTGAATATGCTTGCATGTATCTCTCTCTCTTGTCGTTTCCTCATTGCTGAGGATCGTGATTCCCTACAATGCGGGCTGTCAATTCTCTCCATCTCTTGCGATTTTGGGCTGCTCTCCATGGACTCGGAAAACGTCTCTCCAGTTGCTTCTGTACTTGATCTGACCATCGGATAGGTGAGCGGTCCTCGGCCTCTACGTCCTTCTACGTTTTCCGCACACAATTACTCTTTCTAATGTTGTCATTGTCTCTTCTCGCAATGTGGCCAAAAAACTTTAAAACATTTGCAAGACACTGAGAGGCGAGTCTGGTCTGAATGTTTAGCTCTTCGAGAATCGACTGATTGGATCTGTGCTCCGTCCACGAGACGCGTAGCATTCGTCTCCAGCACCACATTTCGAATGCGTCAATCCTTTTCCTATCCTCTGATTTTATTGTCCATGTTTCGGCACCGTAACTAAAGATTGAAAAAACGAGTGTCCGTACCAGTCTCATTTTGAGTTTTTTGGACAAAGACGGTCCTTCCATATTTTGACAGTCGACTCATCGCGTTCTTGGCCATTCCTATTCTTCTGCGAATTTCCGTATGGCAGGAGGCTGCATTGCTTAAGGAAGATCCTAGATACGTGAACTCGTCTACTTTCTCGAATTGATTTAGGGCGCCTGTTGTTTGGAGGATATTCGCGTGGTCCACAATCATGATTTTTGTTTTCTGATTATTAATCTTGAGCCCACACTTGTTGCTGTCGGTTTCTACTTCTTAATCAGTCTCGACATCTCCTCTTCAGCTGTTGCTATCAGTGTTGTATCGTCTGCGAATCTTAAGTTTGAGATCTTTTTCCCTGCAATGAGATGCGCCTCTCCATCCATCGAGTGCGTTCTCATTATGTATTCTCCATATAAATTGAACAGGTCTGGAGATAGTATGCAGACTTGTCGTACACCTCTGCTGGTTTTGAAGGTATCAGATTGCTGGTTTTCAATTCTTATTTTAACTGAGTTATCTTCGTATAAGTTTAAATTAATATTGCCGAAGATCTGGAAACTCCATCTCATGAGAACTGTCCAGAGAACTTCCCACTTTACACAATCAAATGCCTTTTGGTAGTCTAGAAAACAGATTATTATTGGAATTTTAAATTCGCGGGCCTTTTCTATGAGCTGCCGCATATTAAGGATTTGCTCTCTCGTACCTTCCTTTGACAAAGCCTGCTTGTTCTTGGGGGAATTTGGTTGTCTAAGTACTGTTGCAACCGGCGTTTAATGATTCTTAGTAATATTTTGCTTGGATGGGAAATAAGTGAGATGGTACGCTAATTACTACACTTTGTAGTTGTTCCTTTTTTATGGATTGGTATGCACAATGATGTGGCGCCATTCTCTGGGCCACTTTCCGCATCTCCAAATTTTATTACAAAGTTTCCACATTATGTAACATCCTTTGTCTCCTTGCATGTATAATCTTTAAATAATATTTTAATAGGTGTGACAGTAAGCTGATTAATCTATAGTCATTACAGTGTTTGGGGTTCTTAATTTTTGGTAACGGAACAAAGGTCGATAGCAGCCATTCTGTAGGTATCTCACCAGATTTGTATATCTTGTTATAGAGTATAGTTATTGCACTTAAATTATCTTTGTCTATAAGTTTAATCAGCTCGACATAACTTGATCTGGCCCAGGGGACTCTGTCAGATTTTGAGTTGTTTATAACATGTTAGACTTCAGATTTTAATATTATTGGAGCTTTCTCGTTTTGTATTAGTTCCGTTTTTAAGTCGATAAAAAGATCTTCAGTATATTTAGTCCATACTTGTTTTATTTCAAATGGGTTTTTAATAGGTTTATTGTTT
>OU898281.1:40711005-40742071 GCA_918026665.1 Diabrotica balteata
GACCCTTGACTTCTGATCAAATCTTTATGCCAAAAAAGTGATTAATTCACTGTTCAGCAAATGTTCAAACTTCTAGATATAAAATTCAGCATTCAGCAAAAAAAGATCATTCAGAACAACAAAAAAATTGAATATTAGTGACAGATAACTAATTAAAAGTAAACAAATGTTACATATTGAAACATTTTTTGCAAAGTAACGGAAGTAACATTTTTGGCGTTATTGTTACAAAGGTACTGCCAAAGTGCAGCAAGCCTCGAATTACTTTAAACCTTCAATTTTTAACTATTTTAAAAACGTATGTCCAGAATTATTTTAATCCCAACCGCAAAAGAAACGCAACTTTAGCACTACTTCTATAATAATAATGAAGTCACACGTTGTTTACCGCCATAATAACGTAAGTACTGGTCGGTTTCTGTTACTAACGTCAGTTTTTCGCAGTATTTGGTTTACGACAGTGACAAATTCGCGCTATAATCAACTAAATCATTGATTTGAGGTAAGTTATATTGAAAAACGTGTTTTTGTAGTTACTTACTTACTTACTTCGTGGCGTTACAACCTTTCGTGGGTTTTAGCCGACTCGACAACATGCCTCCACTGTTTTCTGTCTTGAGCAACCTCCATCCAATTCTCCACGCCCATAGTGCTTAGGTCTCCTGCTATATTATCTCGCCACCGGAGACGAGGGCGTCCGCGTGGTCTCCTTCCAGTTGGGACTTCTCCACACCAGTCTTACTGTTCGTTCGTCAGAATGTCTTCTGAGGTGTCCTGCCCATTGGAGTCTTCTGGACTTTATTTCTTTTATGATGTTGGCGTCTGGGTAAAGTTCTTCGAGCTCTTTGTTAGTTCTTATCCTATATTGTCCTGATGCTTCATTCAGCACAGGACCAAAGATCTTACTAAGGATTTTTCTTTCCCAAACACATAGTCTCTCTTCGTTTGTCCTTTCGCTTCCATACATCACAACGGGTCGTATGATTGTTTTATAGACCTGTATCTTCGTACGTCGTGTTAGTTGTTTCTTTTTTAAAGGTTTTGGGAGGGCAAAAAGACATCTGTTGCCGGCATTTAATTTAATACTGAACATCACAGTTTTTTAACAACATGATGTATAATCTTTTACAACTATATGTAATTTAAAGGGTTTTTACCCAGGTATTTTGGTGGCTCAGGCATTTTAACCTAGCAATTTTAAAATTTAAACCTGATGATGGACTGTTTAGTCCGAAAACGTTTGTTTTTTTGATGTAGCCCTTTTAAGGGTTTTTAAATAAATATACCCATTTACGAAGACTAACCTCTTTTTTGTGATACGTGGTATACAGCCAGCTACAGGAATTGTTTTCCTTGTGGATTTTGTTAACCAAAATAATGAATGGAATAATGTTTATTCTGAGGAAGAAATCGGGTCCATGCGATGTCCATTATTTCAAGTGGGAAAACTATGTCTTCTTCTACTTCTCAATCTCCGCGGCGGAGGTCGGCAATCATCATAGCTATTCGGACTTTTGAGACGGCTGCTCTGAAAAGTTCATTTGATGTACATCCGTACCACTCTCTCAGGTTGCGCAGCCATGACATTCTACGCCTCCCTATGCTTCTCTTTCCTTGGATCTTTCCCTGCATAATCAGTTGGAGCAAGGTGTATTTCTCTCCACGTGTAATATGTCCGAGATATTCTAATTTTCTTGTTTTAATTGTATTTAAAATTTCCATTTCTTTATTCATCCTTCTCAGAACCTCTTTGTTTGTGACGTGTTCTGTCCACGATATTTTCAGAATTCTTCTATACACCCACAGCTCGAATGATTCCAGTTTTTTCATTGATGTCGCATTCAAGGTCCAAGATTCCATTCCATAAAATAAAGTCGAAAAAACATAGCACCTCGCCAACCTAACTCTTAGTTCCAGTTTTAAATCCCTGGTACATAGCACTCTTCTCATTTTGTTGAAATTTGCTCTAGCCTTTTCTATTCTTATTTTGATCTCCTGAATGTAATCATTTGTGGAGTTAATCATTGTTCCCAGATATGCATATTTGTCCACTTGTTCGACGTTGGTTCCGTTTATTAGAAGATTCTCGTTATTTCTTTGAGTTTTCGATATTCTCATAAATTTCGTCTTCTTGACATTCATTGTTAGACCATACTCTTTTCCATACTCTGCTATTCTGGTCACCAGTCTCTGAAGATCTTCAATGTTTTCGGCTAAGATCACAGTGTCGTCCGCATATCTAATGTTGTTAATGGGAACTCCATTTACCTTTATTCCAGCTGTTTCACCCTCAAGAGCGTTTTTCAGGATCTCTTCGGAGTAGGCATTAAAAAGAATTGGCGACAATACGCATCCCTGTCTCACTCCACATCTAATTTCAATTTCTTCTGACAGCTGTTCGTTAACACGTACTTTTGCTCGCTGTTTATAGTATAAATTTGATATGATCCTGAGGTCGTTGTAGTCAATCTTCTTTATTTTCAGGACATTCATTAATTGTTTATAATGTCGTAATGTCGTAATAATGTTGTAATGTCGAACTTTATCGAATGCTTTATCTTGATTGACGTCTAGGTATCTTTGTATCAGTATATCAAGTGAAAAAAAGCGTCACGTGTTCTTAGTTCTTTGCGAAAACCAAATTTTGTATAATTAACGTCTATGTCAAGTTTGTGATACATCATAACCTATGTACTTAACTTCAAAAATATTATAGAATCTAATTTAGTAAATAGAGACGTAATTCAAATAGATTAATCCTTTTATTCTCTTTTAACAATTCGAGTCCTTATTAAAATGATCGTAACCAGACTACTATGCACGAAGAAACAAATGTACCAATAAGTACTGATAGCACAAATGTGACAGTAGGTATACAATTTGAACAGGAATGAGAGTTCTGCTTTCTTCTTCCAGTATCGTCTCCACTAATGAAGGTTGGCTATAACCATTGCAAATTCGTCTCTATCTTCTTCTTTTCTTAAGAGCGTCTGTGTGTTTAACTCGTCCAGTCGCGAATGTTTTTCAGCCAGGATATTTGTCGTCTACCAGGACCCCTTTTCCTTCGATTTTACCCTTCATAATCAGCTGCAACAACTCGTACTTATCATTTCTAAGTATGTGCCCCAAATATGCTGTCTTTCGCCTTTTAATGGTGGTCAAAAGTTCTCTGTCTCTTCCCATTCTGTGCAACACCATTTCGTTCGTAATATGATCGGTCCATGGTATCTTCAAAATTCTCCTAAAAAGCCACATCTCAAAAGCTTCCAGTTTTTTCATTAAGTCAACATTAACAGTCCAGGCTTCGACACCATAAAGAAGAATAGAGTGGATATAACATTTTACCATCCGATATCGGATTTGCAGATTGAGTCTTTGGTTACTCAGAAATTTCCTCATCTTCAAAAAGGCTGCTCTTGATTGCTCTATTCTTGAGCGAATTTCTGATTTCGGATTCAGATCTTCCGTAATCCAGACTCCTAAGTATTTCATTTTGTCCACTTGCTCAATATCTTCATTTTTATCTGGATCCTTGTAATGACTTTGCCCTCTTACTGATAACCATGGTTTTTGTTTTCTTTATGTTTATTGTTAAACCAAACTGTTCCCCAGTATCACAAATTGTGTTTAGTAACGTCTGCAGGTCTGTCTCACTTTCAGCGATAATGACTGTATCGTCAGCATAACGGATGTTATTTATATTTTCACCATTTATCTTGATCCCTTCTGTACAGTTTTCAAGTGCTTGCGTAAATAACTCTTCGGAATATATATTAAATAGTAATGGTGAAAGTACACAGCCCTGTCTCACTCCTCTACTTATCTGTTGCGCATCCGTGCTATTTCCATCTAATGTTACCACAGCCTGTTGGTTCCAATAGAGATTTCTCACTATGTTAATGTCATTTTTGTCGAGTCCTTTTCTCTTTAGACATTCCATGAGAATGTTATGTTTAACTTTGTCGAAAGCTTTCTCATAGTCTATAAACGCAACGAAAAGATCTTTTTGTTGGTCTCGACATTTTTGGGCAAGAGTTGTGAAACTATACAGAGCTTCCACTGTTCCGAAGCCGTTACGAAAGCCAAACTGTCTATTACTCATATCCGCTTCGCACTTTCTGAATATTCTTGCATGTATAATCTTTAAAAATGTTTTTAATAAGTGTGACATTAAGCTGATTAATCTATAGTCATTACAGTGTTTGGGGTTCTTGGTTTTTGGTAGCGGAACAAAGGTCGATAGCAGCCATTCTGTAGGTATCTCACCAGATTTGTATATGTTGTTAAAGAGTATAGTTATTGCACTTAAATTGTCTTCGTCTATAAGTTTAATCAGCTCGATATGAACTTCATCTGGCCTAGGGGCTCTGCCAGATTTTGAGTTGTTTATAGCATGTTGGACTTCAGATTTTAATATTATTGGAGCTTTCCCTGTTTTGTGATTGGTTCCGTTCTTGTGTCCATGAAAAGATCTTCAGTATATTTAGTTCATACTTGCTTTATTTCAAATGGGTTTTAATAGATTTATTGTTTTTGTCAATTAATCGGTTAGGTGTATTTGGTGTATATCGAAATTCTTTCAAGCATCTTTCGTATGACTCATCGGTTACCTAAAAACAAAATATCATCAGCGTATTAACCTTAATAGTGCATCAACAATTCAAGAGTTGTCGATAGATATTAAATAAAACAGGACTCAAACCAGAGCCCTACGGTAGACCAATATTGATTTTTCTGTTCAAGAAGAAATTAACAATGTTGGCACCATACTTTCTCGGTAATTTAATATTCACTATGTTTTCTTGATGACATTCAGATTTATGAATCATAAGCGCTTTTTAAATCAATAAAGAGACATAAAAAGTACTTATTCTTTGATAAACAAGTCATGATGTCCAGAAACCAGTTAAAACTGAGTTATTAGATATCTATGTACAATGTAAATTTTCAAATATATCTAAATTTCCTGCACACAAGTTTTATTTTATTGACAGTTTTATCTAGTTTTGTCGACAAATAACGAAGTTAACGGAAAGTATTCATAAAAGTTTAGTGTTGTAATCTTGATTAGACCCCGTATCTTCATGAAACGGCACTGTTTATACTGTCGTGCATAGCGGGAAAAGGTCAGTCGTAGATTTTCTTTAGCACCGGCAATTTTTGGTCTTTTTAACGGGATGTTTATCTTCTCAATGTTTATTATTTCTCCATTTCACATCTGCTTATTTCCTCTAATCTATAAGAAACTAAGTGAATTTTCGAATTTAACTGAGCATAATTATCTGAATTTCAAGGAAAAGAAAAACAAGGACTTTGTAATAGAATGAGAAAAATAAACATAAGTATCTAGTAAAATATTTGAAAATAATTTTATTAAAAACATCTAAATACAAACTTTATTTCCTACCAGGTAGACTAGTGTAATTAATACAATATGGACCTCCAACTAAAAAACCGATGTGAGAACCGATGAACCGAATCAAATCAGATGTGAGAAAATGACATGGAATGTTATAGCTTTTTTAAATTAACTTGTAACCTTTATATTACACACAATGTTTGGTCTTGTGATGAATAAACCAAGATCAAAATTTCAAGCCGATCGGTCAAAGAGTTTAAAAGTTATTTAATTTGTTTATTTCAAATTCAATCTTTTTGCAATAATAAAAGCAAATTAAATTAATAATTGGAAAATTAAATAGGTATATTAAACCAACGGATAGATTCTAGAAGAAGTAGACTTATTCTATTAATATTATTAAAAAAATAAGGAAAAATAATTTTAAATATTGCAAAATAATTTGGCAAAAACATGTAAATTTTTTGCTTATAAACAATTAGAATAACTTTTTAACTATTGACTGCAAAATACTGATTTTTTTAATATTTTGACAGCCTAATTTTTTTACAAATTTAAAAGTAAAAAAAGTTGACCTAGGACATTTTGGTACGAAGTTTTTTAGAAGTTTTTTAGAAATTGACAGCAGCTTTGTTTATACAATTAACAAACCGCATTATAATCATCTGAAAGAACATATGGGTTTTAACGTGAAAAACTAGAAAAATATTGCATTTTAATGGAATAGTTCACAAAGCATTAAAATTGTGGTCCTTAAAATTAGTCGGCTTTGAAACTAATGAGAGCGTAGGAGGAGCCAAGGGGCTCTCAACTGTTTGAGGGTAATATTTGAAGGAATTCATGATTAATATATACTTCTTTAATAAACTTCGTAAATATTTTATTTATAATAGATTTTATAAAAAAAAAAACAAATTATCCTATTATTCCGATGTCAAAATACAACTTTGAGACAGAATTAAATATAATTAAGCAAATAGCAATAAACAACGGATACAACGAACAAACAATTAATAAAATGTTTAATCAAAAACTACACAAGAAAGCCCTGAAATTAGTATTTCCACCACCAGACAAAAAACCCAGTACCTTCTGCTCGATTACATATACAGGCAAAATAACAACAAAAATTGCCAAACACATAAAAAAGAAAGGAATAACACCAGCTTTCCGAACAAATAACAACCTAGGCAAATATATTAAAAATAACAAGAGCCAAAATAAAAAACACTTAAATAGTGGTGTGTACAAACTTCAATGTGGCGACTGCCGAAAAACTTACATCGGTCAAACTGGTAGAAACTTTGATCTTCATATTCAAAATAAAGGCCTTAAGCTTTGTTAGAATCTACGGAAATCAACAATTTAAAAAACACAGATATAATTCTTAATGACCAACTTGAGACAAACAGTTCTCCCCTCCTCAACCTTTTTCATTAGAGACTATAAATTGTAAACCCAAGCCAAAAATAGATCACTTGAGAAAGGCAATCAGCCGAAACAGCTGTAGTGATAATATTTAAAATAAATTTTGTGGAAGTTTGAAAACAAAGTTTTCAGTGTTTTATTGTTACAATTTCAGATAAACTAGGTTTTATTTCTTGCTAAACATGCTAGGCGTGTGGCTTTTGTCGAAAAAGTTCGATTTCAAATCCACATGCTGAAACTTGTTTTAATTGATATTATTATGATGCCAATATGCTATGCTCAAAGTTTTCTGAACATTTTCCATGGCAACCTATTTATGTAAAACAAGATTATGGTAACCGTTTAAATATTTTTGTTTATGGACTTTAGATAAAGTTGGAGAAGATCCTGATTTTTTTTTAAATGTATTATTTACAGACGAATCCACTTTTCATAATAATGATCTAGTAAATAGAAATAATTTTCATTATTATGACATAGAAAATAAACATTTATTTCGTACTGTTGATCGCCAACACCGATGGAGTGTTAATGTTTGGGGCGGTATTATGGGCGAGTACGTTATCGAGCTGTATTTTTTTGACGGACATCTCAATGGACAAATTTCTTAAATTTTTTAAAACAAGATTTTTGGACACTGCTTGAGAACCTTCCACTTAGCCTACGAACAAAAATGTGGCTCCAGTTGGACGGAGCTCCTGCTCATTTCTCACGTGATGTTAGGAACTACCTTAACAGAAAATTTACAAACAGATGGATAGGTAGAGGTGGTTCATATAATTGGCCCTCCTAGGTCACCAGGACTAACCAAGATGGATTTTTTTAAATGGGGTTATATTAAAAATATTGTATATGCTACACCTCCTAGTACTAGAGATGACATGAAATTAAGAATTACAAACGCGTTTGCTTCAATAACTCCTGCTATGTTAAATAATGTAAATAAATTATTCGAAGATAGAATCGCTTGTTGTATTGCACAAGATGACAAGCAATTTGAACATTTGTTACATACCTGAACATTTTTTTACTTATAGTAAGTTTTGGATTATTTTGTATTATTTATGTTCATTATTCATTTTGTATTATTTTGTATTATTTGTTTTATTAAAATTCTTTCTGTTTCGTTATGTATTTAATTGTTTTCAAAAAAAGAGTGTGTGCTCGTAAGCACGTAAGAAGTTATAGTACATCTATTATTATGACTTCAAAGAAATAAATGTATTTTACAGTTTTATTTTTATTTAAATATTAAACTTATTTTAATACTTAACATAATACAAAAAATTAAACATAACGTTAATATCTACGTATTTTTGAAAACTGTAACCTCTGCGCAGTTGCCTTTCACTTGATGATCGTATGAAATCTAAAAAACATCAGATTTTCAACAATTCTTTTTTATTTTCTTTTTATCATATTTTAATAGTAATTATCCTATTCCCAACGAATACAAATCCAAAGACATCAACAATTTTAATTTATTTACAAAAAATGTATTTACAACTGCACTGGTTTCGTTTATAAGAATATTTTAATATGATGGGTTTAAAATTCGAAAGTAACAATTGAGGGGCTTAGAATAAAAGGGATCCAAGTGCAATTTTACTAGTTTTGAGATATTTAAGGTCAAAGTTTTTTGAATAATAAAAATTCCTTGTACATTAGCTACAGTCGTACATAGTATTATTATATTATTAAGGGACCAGAAAAATATTATACCTACACACATTTTCAAAAAAATAACCAATTCACCTTTATTTTGAAAAAAAGCACTTGGACCCCTCTTATTCTGAACGGTCAACCAATTATTATCTGGACTAAAATGCATCCGTAGGATCTGCAGGAAAAGAGGTAAATTTTGAAAATGTTTGTTTAAACCTTTATTGGGTAAATTATTTATTTATAATATGAAACGATAAAATAATAGAAGATTGCCAAAAATATCTTTTCACTAAGCAAGTTTCACTCATAATCAGAGTCCAGCACTGCTGTATCTTCCATGTCTTCGCCAAACTTAATTTGCTGCGATGCCGACTCCAACGTTTCAGTTTTTTCTTGAATACCTTCTTCAGACGCTTCGTTGGCGGTCTTAGTTTTTAATTTTTTCTTGTGTTCATTGGGAAGGTTGTTGTAGAACTCGTGGTAAACCGGTGGAATAAAATCGAGAAGTTTTTGAATATTGTCCCATTTCAATTTATTGATTTTTATCGGCTGAGCGTTAAGATTTTTTTTAAACATATTTTCCATGGTAATAGTAGGACGTCCAGCTCCTTTTTGTACACATACACATGTAAAAAATAAAAACTCTTCATTTAATGTTTCCTTAAAAGAAAACGAAAATGTTTCGGAAGATTTTTCATACAAAAAGTACCGCACTGGTCTCCATTTAAAAAGAACACCTTTACTGTCTTTTTTGGGATCACTTATAACTTTGTTTATTGTTTCAAAACTGTAAAAGTTTTCTTGATTCATTCGGTGTACATTAAATTTTTTGCAAGCTGATTGAATTAGCTGGGCCCAGTGCTCTGGAATAAATACCTGTGGATTCTTACGCTTCACTTTTTCAATTATACCAAAATCTCTATCGCACTCCATAAATGTATGGCCTGGTTCCAAAAACTTGTGATGAATCTCTTGAATATGAGTAGATTTAACCAAGAACATAAACAGCTTTACAATGTTTTTATTTTTGTTCTGTCCACCACAGCAATCGCTATATGCGATGATCTTGGTAACACATTTAGAGAGTACGTTATTTGCAAAATGAATGAGGCACGAACCAATTTCTTGAGATCCCCTGCTTGAAATGGATTCATCCCAGATGTACATTTCTGATCTTCCTGTGGTTACATTGTGAACACAAAAATTATACGTCCAAAGCTGTCGCAAATAAAACGCTTTGGAAGTAGTTATTATATTATAAATATTTGAACATTTAATAAACATTTAACAACATTTTAAATTACGGCAAAACTATCAGTACTAGTTATAGGACATCCGTATATCATTCGAAAGAGAAATTTCTTTTTAATTTAATAATTCATTAATATACAGGGTGTTTCATTTAAAATAAGCCTTATATTACACATTGAATAATCCAATAATGAAACTACAAATTTTGAATACCCTGTAAATAAATGTTTAATAATTAATCATGAAATACATTCACCAATATTCAGCTATTTAGATGTATGAGTAATTTTATTAGAATTGCTTAAATAAATTAAGAATGAGTCTCGTTTAAAGTTTTACATTTTAAGAAAATTCGACATAACTCAGAACACTATGTACATAGGTATAGGGAAGTCTTATGAAACTATACCTTATTTTTTGCAGATAATTAGAAAATTCAATCAAATACAAGGTGTTCCATAAGAAAAAATATAAGCTTTGAAACGCCGCGCTTTATTGTGGCACCCTGTATATTTCAGAATAATTTTAAAATGTAGCCTTTATTAACATACATACTATATATTTAAAATTTTTTCTAAATCTTTTACCGTTTCGCTGCAATCTTCCGTCTCGTTAGTGGTGACTCACCTGTATACAAAATTTAATTTGTTTTCACTTTTATGCAAAATAAAACTTGGTAATTAGCTTAATTTTAATTACGAATTTAACATGAACTTGAAAAACCAGTCTAAATTGGTTTTAATATCTTCTAGAGATGCAAATGAAATATTATTGATATGAATAATTGAAAAATTACTTTGAATAATTGTAAAAAATAAATGAATTATTTCAGTGTTATAAAGTGTTATGTGTATGTAAACAAAAGTGACCTCTTTTATCACACACTATATTAGAACTGACTGGCCTACATTAAAAAGGGTTTTAAAAAATTCACATTTTTTTTAATTTTTAAAAATTACAAAAGAGAAAAAGAGTTTTTAAAACCGTCTAAGGTATGTTAAATAGATGAATAAAAATATTAATATAAAACTTACAGCTACTTGTTACAAATCCAAATCAGATTCAGAAGATGAACTTTCAGAACCAAGATTTATAATAACTGGCTCGATCATTTTATCAGTAATATTGTCCAGCTTCCACATTTTTTCCTCTTCTTTAATAGTGTGATTTACTGCCTTTTCCCAGTTTTCAGGTTTTACATTATTTACGGCCTCCAAAAACAACTGTTTAACATCATGAATTTTAAAAGTGGTATTTTTTCTTGAAACTTCACTCTTTATCTGTGCCCATACCAGTTCAATCGGGTTTAATTCACAATGATATGGTGGGGATCTAAGTACTGTCATTCCACGATTTTTGGCAATTTCATCAATTTCGTATTTTTTAAATTTTTCTTTATGAAGGGCACACAACGAATAAAGTTCCTTTCTTATAGATCCGGGATGGTACGTAATATTTTTTGAACTCAGCCAATTCTGCAAGTCTTTTTTTAACCACTTGGTTGTGGGCAGTCCTTCTATAAGTCTGGAGTGATAACTTGCATTATCCATTACTATTACACAGTTCTTAGGAAGAAGATCTATCATTTGTTCGAACCATTCTTGAAAGACATCAGCGTTCATGTCTTCATGGTAGTCACCGGTACGAGTTGATTCAAAAGTTAATAAACCACCTTCAACAAAACCGTCTGAACTGCCAATGTGTACTATTATCAGCCTGCGTCCCTTTCCTGATGGTGGGTTTAAACCAGTAGATAAGTTATTTACAAAAGCGTGCCTTTGACTTGTAACAGTTTCATCCTGCCAAAATTTATTTGGTGTATGACCCTCGTTGATCCATGTTTCATCAAGATAAAATATTTTTCTTTTTTGGTTTCTCATTTCCTTTATGGTTCTTAGAAAATGTCTTCTCCATATGACAATATCGCTTCTTTCTAATAAAATAGACTTTCTGGGATTCTTTTTCCAGCGGAAGCCTATTTCTTTTAAAAGTTTCCATAACGTACTTCGACTCATTTCTGGGTAATCCTTATCATCTCGAACTGAGACAAGAACTTTATCCAATGTTGGAAATTCTTGTCTAAAGAAGAATTCATGCACTTTCCGTCGAAGTCCTTCTTTAAAATGATATTCTATTTGAAATTTTGGTTTCCCTGGAGCATTACGTGGCATTTGAAAACTACCACATTTCTCTTCTTTAATAACTCTGTAAATCGTAGATTTCCCAACACCAAGTGTACTGCTAACTAACTCAACGGTCTCATCAACACTTTCACATAAACGTTTGTCTGTAAATGATTTAAAACAATTAAATATTAATGTTTTTTCATTAACTGTTAAAGGACCAATTTTTCGGCGTTTACACGGCACTTCCAAATTTTCCATAACACTAGTATACACAATAAACTGCACCTTGCAACTGAAGTACCTACTTTTAGTGAACTGTTAAGAATTTTGAATACGCCACTTGGACCTTCCTACAAAATGGAAAAACCCACTATCACATTTTCTGTGGAATAAGTTTAGAAGGTAATTATCTAGTCAATTACTGTCGTAGATTCCTGGAATTAAAGAATTAAATGTTTGATTGTTGAAACCCTTACTTCGTGGAATGCACTCATTTCAGATAAAATAAAACGTTTTATTTTATCTAAAGAATTAAACTTTATTTTGCAAATAGGTAGGTACTTATTAAACTTTTATTGGTTATATATAACCAATAAAATAAACATCTTACATTTCTTGCAAATTCATTAGTACCTGTTAACCTCCATCACTCCGACACTGGCAACCTTATTTAGGGATTAGTAACCCTCACAACTATTGTATTCTATTCTGCTCCAACCTTTATACCTGGTGGTCATACTCAATTTAAAATTGTTTTCCTATATACTTCTGTAAACTTGTTGACAAATATCTGTTTTTCATTGAGTCACCCGTATCAACAGTTTAGGGATTTGCATACATAATTTATTGTTTTATTACTCTCTCATACATAAAATACACTATAATTTTATTATTTGTAACATTAAAAAAGCAGTCCAAAATTAGAAGTAACAGTAAACTAAAATATGTTAAACTTAATTATAAAGTCGTTTTAGTCCAAACCAAAAACCACCTTCAGCGTTTAGATTAAAAGTTTGTCTGGATATCTTAAGTGGAATTTGTGATTTTGCTGTCGGTACTAATTCAAAGTGTTGCAACAGATAAAAGAACACTATTTTAATTTCAAGCAAAGCAAATCTTGACCCAATACAATTTCTTGGCCCCAATCCAAAGGGTAAGTAAACGTAAGAGTTGATTTTGTGCCGATTTTCATCGTTAAATCGCTCCGGATCAAAATTTTCGGGATCTGGGTAATATTCTGGATTACGATGAATTCCAATTATTGGTATCCACACGGTAGATTTTTCTAGTAGGTGAACAGCTACTTCCCCGGTTAGCTTTGGTTGAATTGTGTAATCTTTTGTGCACTCTCGATCAACTACTACGTTTGCTGGCCATTTTCTCAAGGATTCTAAAAATAATTATCAGCTTAAATGACTGCAAATTAATACATCAGATATTTTTTAAATAAATATGAAACATCATTTAATTTCAATAGCAACATTACATTTACAGTACTATTACGATAAAACCAAAGGAAATTAAAAAAATTCTTCTCCGTTATAACCAATTCTGAGACTCTTTTAACCATCCGTTACTAATGTTCGGTCACAGAGACTGATGGAATAGACAACTCGCGTTTAAATCCGAACGAATTTGATCTGGACCGTGTATATTTTAGCAGCTTTCTATTTTGTAATTTCTTGTTTAGTACTCAAACATCAGTATAAAAAGAAGGATCGTTTGCAATTTATTAGTTGTATAACTTTGTTTTTTTTTCGTCTTTATAGCGGGTGGTCTGGAATCTTCAAAAAAAATCTCAGTCCAGGACGCCTCCTGACTTACCTTACTGCAGGATTCGTTCTTCGTAATCCCGGCGATATTTCCCGAGGTACTTTAAAATGTCGGAGGTCTATGCCGAACGCCTACCTGCTAAACCAGATCCTCCTCTCTCATCCAGAGATTCGGAAGCGGCATGGCCGCTATAAGGCCGCATCACTTCCGAAGCTACCTTCATTCATTCATTCTCCATTCATACACATCCATACTCTATTTATCAGCAAGGAGGCTCCCTGTCTCGTTCCAGGTAGCGTGTAGAAGACCCTCATCGCTCTTAATACGGCATCATTCTCAGACGGACATTTCCTCCTTCCCGACAGTCTGAATCACGCATTTTAACTCATAAAGTCTGACCCACTTTTCTAGCTTTAACTTTCAGCATCTTTCACTCTTACCTTTGCCGTTGGTCCAGCTGTCTTTCTTTCTCTTCTTTTTCTTGATCACTGCACAGATATTGCTGTGTATGTTAGTCCAACCTGATTTATTTTCATCATCATTCATCCAATTGTCATTCTCTCAATTATTTCTCTCACTGTAACAAAATTCACACATATTTCTCTCTCCATTCTGTTCCTTTCCACTATCCATTTGCTGCAATCTAACATCATATGTGTCACAGTGTCCGAGTATCCACAGTATAGCCATTCATCTGTGTCAGCCTTTCCGATTCTAAAGAGGTAGGCTCTAAAACACCCGTGTCCTGTGAGCACCTGCGTCAGCAAATAATCCAGTCGCCTGTGCCACAGTCCACCCAATCTCTTATGTTCGAGATCAGCATTTTCGTCCACTGTGCCATATCCTCCGTTTGTAGTAAGCTTAACTGCAGTGTTCGGTAGATTTATACCTCTATAATTGTTGGGGTCTTCTTTACTTCCTGTCTTGAATATTTGTATCATTACGCTGGTTGTGC
Organism: Diabrotica balteata; assembly: GCA_918026665.1. Lineage (NCBI taxonomy): Eukaryota > Metazoa > Arthropoda > Insecta > Coleoptera > Chrysomelidae > Diabrotica > Diabrotica balteata. The sequence goes on from OU898281.1 coordinate 40,725,563, forward strand.
ATGAGTCTAGTAGCTTGCAGTGCAATAATAGTTTTTTTTAAATTCTGTCATCTCTAGGGTTTACACTTTTTCCTTCGTGTTTTAGAAGCTCGTTGGTTATTCCGTCTGGTCCTGGTAACTTTCTAATATTGAGTGAATTTATGGCTATTTTTACTTCCTGAAAACTGATTTTTATTTCGTGTCTTAATTCAGGTATATTATTGTGTTGATTATTATTTTCCTTTGCTTTGAACAGTTACGTCAGCTATCTTTCCCATTCGTGTACTGGTATGTTATTGTATTCCTTCAATTCTGCAATTTTTTCCGTTGGTTTCTTATGAATCTCCATATTTGTTTTTATGTACCGTAGAAGTCGCTTTCCATCCATGAAATAAAACATGGGATTAACCAGACAAATGATGATCTCTATGATCTTATATTCTACGTATTGTTAAAATTTTTCGTTGGTGCTAAATTTTAACAACAAAAAATCTCTTACAAAATGAAACCGAAATTCGTCACGATTTTAAATTTGGCCACATAAGTAACGAATATTTTTTAAAGATATTTATATTGCTAAAAACTATTATACAATGGATGTTTTTTTTTTTCGCTGAAATTATGATAGCTAGATTTAAGAATAAGATCTGCCGCCATTAGGTAAGGGCTAATTTACTACCGAATAATATGCACTATATAGCTAGCTGTAGCTAATTTACTTGTGTTTTTTAAATAAATGTTATTTGAAAGAACAAACATATATTTTACTCACCTGACACGACCATATCCAAATATTTCATTTTGAGTAAAACTTCATACGTTAACTGCCCTTGATGCTCGTGCAATGTTTCTTGTATTTCGTTTCTAAGCCTAGTTTGAATATCAGGATGAACAGCTATTTCATACGCCATGAAGCACATAAGCGTGGCAACTGAATCAAATCCAGCAAAGAAGAATATCATTGCTTGAGCAGTGATGTCTTCGTCGGTTAACTTGTTAATAGGTTTATGGACACTAGTTTCTAAAACATTAAAAAAAAGAAAGTCATTTTTCTTTTTAAAGGAAGGCAAGATTTTAATGTTCTACTGTGATATTTTTATGAAAATATGAGGAAAAACAAGACAACTTTCGTAAGCAGCTACCAACAAGAATATTATTCGGAGAGAGATAATAAACTGAAACTCATTTACACGTGAATCAGAGGAAGTAATACAGAAAGAAAGTCTTAAGTAAATTAAAACTCATGACGTAACACTGGTAGCCAAAACCTAATCTTAAAACTAATTGTTTAAGATATATCTGAAAGAACTAGAAGATAATATTACCAAACAAGAAATAAGGGAATATTTGAAAATCAAAATATTTATATCAAAAGCAGCTGATTATGTTGGGAACAGAAGCCACTTGTCCAAACAGAAGACGTTGAGGAGAAATATTAAACCAATACCTGTGACTGACAATAACAAACAAAATCATGAATGAATCAATAGAATGATAATATAACAGTTATTTCAGTATCTCTACTTCGTCGGCCATTCGAGCTGATTCCGATTCAAACCAAAAAGTCTAAATAATATCTCTAAAGGAAACTCCTACGCAATGTGGTTTTAATGCTAAAAATCTTAGCAGAACGTTGTATTTAAGATATATTTATAAGAAAATTCGGGTCAGACTAATGTAACGAAAGAGGAAAACGCTGGTGGGTTTTCTTCTTCAAAATAACTTATGTGAAATGAACAGCTTCTACCACAAAAAGCAACAAAGAACAACATCTTCATTAGGTTATGTTAAATGTGTTATTGTAATAGGTTAAGCAAAGTATTATAAGAAAATATTTTGTTACCTTGTAAAGTAGATTCCTCTTGGACAGCAAAACTTTCATCGGCTACAATTTCCTCTTTAAGTTCCACGCCCTTTTGTGCTTCTAATAATAATTGAAGCATATCTGGACGTACAATGCCTTTTTCTTTCCTTGCTTTTATGTTGTCTTTTATAAGATTTGTAAAGAATGATTTTACTTCAGGTTTAAAAATACCCAATTTTAAAAACTTCAATGAAATAAAATACAACGCTAGGTGAAAAAAGATAAAACATATAATTCTATATAATTATATATATTTCAAAGGTATTCAACTAGTGAATTCAGAGGTTTAATTGGTCATTCAAATTGGCAAACAAAAAAAAGAAGTCGACTACTTCATTAGTTTAATGGACATTTGGTTTCATTTAAAGATGTTTCTCCAATGAAGACAAACAAAGCACTGATTTATTTCAATCTATGCAAACGACGCGAAGCAATACCTAAAATTTAAGGGCCTAATATGTCGAACAAATTTCAATCCCTGTGTTGAGTAATTAGTTGGACGGGTGGATGTTGGAAATTGTCGATGTCGGTTCTTTTGTGTTTGTTTTTTTTTTTATTGCAAATTGGTTCTTGAGGATCTCACACATTTCAATAAAGGAACGTTTCTGTCTCCTCGTCTGCTTTTCTTTACTTTTTAATACTTCCTTTGCTATAGAAGGAAGAAATGGACAAATGAAGTCGAATCGTTAGATTTCAAAAAGTCTAGCCGTAAAGCGTGGTCGCTCCTAAGAAAACTCGGAAGTGACAAACTGGCAACACGACGAATCCACGACTTCAACCCTAATAAAATTGCATCACATATAGTTGCCACCTCCAGAGGAGCATGTGATAAAAAGTTTACCACTACTATAAAAAGGGAGCTTAAACATCTAAAAGCTGCCTGTCCATCAGATACAGAGTACTCCGCACCGTTCACTCCAGAAGAAGTCTCAAACGCCATCAAAGACATTAAACCTAACAAAGCTCCTGGTACAGACGGTATACCTCCCGAATTCCTGATCCATTGTGGGAAATCTGCAAAAACCTGGTTGTCTAAATTCTATACAGATATACTCAAAACAGGTAACCTACCAAACCTCTTTAAACAAACAAAAATCATAGCCATCCTGAAACCTGGAAAACCAACAGACAACCCAGCGAGTTACCGCCCCATCGCTTTACTCAGTTCAGCTTACAAGCTCCTCGAAAGACTGGTCCTGAACAGAATCGGCCCAAAGCTACTTCAAAAAATACCAATTGAACAAGCAGGATTCAGGCCTCAACGAAGCACCACTGACCAAGTGCTCTCTATAACTACCTACATAGAGGCAGGTTACCAAAGAAAACTGAAGACGTCTGTGGCATTCATCGATTTATCGGCTGCCTATGACACGGTTTGGAAAGATGGCCTCATCTATAAGCTCCTTAAAATAATCCCCTGCAAAGCAACCGCCCGACTCATAAATACTATGCTGAGCAGTAGAAACATCCGTGTAACCATGGGAACTACAGTGAGCAAACAGAGAACGCTTAATAATGGCCTCCCCCAGGGCTCCGTACTTGCACCGCTGCTATTTAGTATGTATATAGCTGATATGCCCCCTACCAGATCTAAAAAATTTGGATATGCAGACGACTGGGCACTTGCAACTCAAAGCTCCTTAATACAAAACTCCGAGGCAATCCTAACGGAAGATCTGGAACGCCTGGTTAAGTACTTTAAACAATGGAGACTTAAACCTAACCCCAAAAAAACCGAGGTTAGCTGTTTTCACCTGAACAACAAAATGGCCCACACAAAACTTAAAGTATACATTGATAACCAACTGCTCACGCACAACTATAATCCCAAGTACCTCGGCGTCACCCTGGACAGAACACTCTCCTTTAAGAAACATCTTGAGAACACCGCAGCAAAGCTGAGAACCCGTAACAACATCATACAGAAGCTTTGCGGGACTACATGGGGCTCATCAGCAGGTACACTTCGGTGTTCAGCCCTTGGACTCGTATACTCCGCAGCTGAATACTGCTCTCCTGTTTGGCTGAATAGCGTTCACACAAAAATTATAGATACCCAGCTCAATGTCGCCATGCGTCTCATATCTGGAACGATCAAGTCTACACCTGTGGAGTGGCTTCCACTACTGAGCCATATACCTCCACCTAATCTTCGTCGTCAGCATGCTCTGCTTAGAGAATTCCAAAAGCTGCTTAACAACCCGCAATTACCTATACACACATATGTCGCCGACGCTAATTCACATCGATTGCGCTCCAGAAAACCTCCGACTAGAGATGCAATAAACTTGAGTTCCAACAATTTCCAAATGAACTCCCAGTGGAAGAACATGCAGAGCGACAGACCGAACCTAATAATGAGAAACACACCATGCATCACAGAAACTCCACCAGGTTTTGACCTCCCCCGAAAATCATGGTCAACTCTTAACAGGATAAGAACGGGTCATGGAGTCTGCGCAGATTCCCTTTATAAATGGAGGATGAGAACCTCTGCTGAGTGCGACTGCGGCGCCGAGAAACAGACCATCCAGCATATGATTGCCGAATGCCCTCGGAGGAAGTATTATGGAGATCCTCTAGACTTCGCCTCTGCAACACCAGCGTCGATTGAATATATTAATACATTAGATGTTAGATTGTAACATATATGTGATAATGTTGTGTATCAAATTGCCATACGCTAAATAAAATAAAAATTCCTTTGCTATTTTAACTATTTCTATCTGTATTTCTTTTTCCTTTAGTGTCAGGTCATTATTTATATATATATATATATATATATATATATATATATATAATATATATATATATATATATAATATATATATCTATGGATCTGTATCCTACTTTAACTTACTTTTCCTATTAATTATCTCAATTTTATCCGTAAAAGTTTTTGTAAAGTTTTTGTTTCTATGGCATATATTGTTTCTCATATTTTTGTTGCTTTCCTCAGTTTTATTTGCTCCTGCAGTTCTTGTGATATGAATGTTTCCATGCTTTATTTTAGTTTCTTATTATCATTTGTATCTATTTTTAAACCCGATATATTCAGACTTTTCTTTTTACTTATTTTCTTCAGTTGTTTCATTTTGTCTTGTAATTGTTACACGTCGTTTTTTTTTTTTCTTTATCTCTTGTAATTGTTTATTTTCCATTGGTTTTTTCTTATTTGCTTTATTTCATTCATATATTTTCTTTTTTTTTCCATTAGGTGTTGCATCATTTTAATGATGACATCATCTTTCTCTTCCTTTCTCTCCGTGTCACTTAGAAAGTGTACGCTTTGTTATGCACTCCTATGCATAGTATGCGGAACATTATTCGCGGGTCCACAATTAGAAAGCTTCCAATTTAATAACGGAGGATATTTTCAACTTCCATGTCTCCACTTCGTATACAATATGGATCACACATAGCATGTAACCATACTGAAACGAGGATTTAAAGAAAGATTGCGGTTACATAGTAGCGTTTAAACTTAACAAAAGCTTGACTTGTTTGTTTATCACGATATTTTATTTTGTGTGGTGGATTTCATTGGTCGTTACCATCACTTTCAAGTATTTGAATGTTCTCACTTGCTCGATGGGAACGTTATCTATTGCATATAATAAATATTACAAATATTGCCTATTTATCTGTTATTTTATCACTTACATACTTTAAAAATGAAAATAATATTGTTACTTGGAGAAAATACTTTAGTGCGGCACACACTTTTACGAACGTATTAAAAATATTAATCTTTTCTTACCATGTATAGTTTTGGAAACAAAAAAAGTAAAAAAAACTTAAGCATTGTTAAAAATCCTCCTGTAAATGACGTTAAGCTTTTACCCATTAAATAAAATTCATTTTCTTTGTTTTTAAGGGAATCTGTTTGTATACCAAATGCAGAAGTGGCAATAACATCGTTAGTAAATCTTGTAAATGTATCTTTAAGTTCTATTTCTACGACATCTTTTTCATTTTCTAGAAAATGTTTCGTGAAATTTCGTGCACACTCTGAAATAAGTATAAACAATATTTTCATTTTGCTGCTCGTGAACGATGGGCTCAAAACTTGTCGCATTGACCTCCATTTTTGACCTAAAAAGTATATATAAAGCTAGTATTGCATAGTATTTCACAATCACAGACAAAATAATAAATACATAAGATTATTAAAAATTAAAAAACAACAAGAGCCAAAATAAAAAGCACTTATACAGTGGTGTATACAAATTTAAATCTGGCGACTGCTCAAAAACTTACATCGGTCAAACTGGTAGAAATTTTAACAAACGTATAGCAGAACATAAAAGGGCTTTCAATAATAGAAAAACAGATTCTATATACGCATTTCATCTTCTAGATCATATTCATTCTTTTAAGATGAATTTCAAATTCTTCACATCCAAAACAAAGGCTTTAAGCTATCTTTATTAGCATATAAGTAGATAAACAAATTGTAATATATAGACATAATTCTAAATAACCAACTTGAGAAAAACAATTGTTCCCTTCTTAACCTATTCAGTTAAAGACTATAAAGTGTAAGAGACATATCAAAAATAGATCACTTGAGAAAGACACTCTGCCGAAACAGCTATTCTACTACTAAATATATTATAATGCGGCTAACACAGCTCTGCGTGGAATTAGTAGGTGGATCAGAGAAAACGATCTACAGCTAGCGCCTCAGAAAACTGAAGTGTTAGTTCTCAAAGGGACCCTCTCAAAGGGAAAAATCCTCTCTTTGCTTTATAGTGGAGGTTGCACTCGGTAAAATCAATTAAGTATCTGGGAGTCTGGTTGTCGAAAGGTCTAAGGTTTGGAGTACACATCCAAAAGACAGTAGAAAAGGCGAACGAAATCTGAAGGCGTTGATACGGCTGATGCCAAACATTGAAGGTCTAGGAAGCACCAAAAGAAAGGTGCTAAATGGAGTTTTCCAGTCGGTGGTAACCTACGCTGCCCCTGTGTGATGTAGTGTACTAAACACTGCGAAATACGCTAAGCTGATAAACTTCGCAAAGACGAATACTCCTCAGGGTATCTAGCGCAACATGTTGCCAGAAACCGAACAGAATGGCGACGAATCTTAGAGCAGGCCAAGATCCACAGAGGATTGTCGAGCCAGAGATGATGATGATGTATCTAGCGCATATAGGACAGTTTCAAATGAGGCTCTGTATGTCATTGAGCGGTAATACTGATCGTTTTGTTGTGTGAAGAGCGAGCGAGGATGTATGAGAGGAGGATGGATGTAAATATAGATGAAAATGAGAAAGAAAGAACGGTAGTAAAGTGACAGAGAGAATGGTCGAATGACAGTGGAAAGGCAAGGTGAACTAAGAAACTTATCCCCGATCTGAGACCGTGGTGGGAATGTAAGTTCAGGAAACTAGACTACTTCCTGGCGCAGTTTCTGACCGGACATGGTAGTTTTGGCACCTTTACAAAAGAATAGGCAAATCGGCCTCGGCAGACTGTACTGTTTGTGGGGTACCGAACGCTCCCACCCACATCTTCAACTGCCAGAGATGGGCAAATGAGATGGGAGATTTCGAGAGGCGAATGGGTTTCGGGCTGGATGAAAGAAACATTGTAAACATAATGTTGAGAGGAGAGAAAGAATGGAGAGAAGTGCACTGTCTGATTTCTGGGGTGATAAAGAAAAAGGAGCAGGAGGACAGAAGAGGAAATTGAGCCAGAGATCTAAAATTTATAGCTAATATTATTTATTAGTTTATGGCCTAACGTCTAAACATTTTCTGATTTACGGTAATAGGTATGGTTATTTATAAATTTTTAGTTTTTTTATTTTAGTTGTTTATTGAGTGGCAAGACCACCTCTCTGGAACGGTGATTAAGGTTTTAGCCGGAACACTGTTAATCCGGCAGTACCCTGGGTCTTCTGGCCTAGTATCCTACTTGGCTGAAAGATGCTAGAGTGTCTTGTTCCGTAACGAAGATGTCCAAAAAAGATTTCCCCCCCGTTGCCTGTCAGAATTCAATGGATACCTTCTTACGCTCTTACTGGAATCTGGCAATACGCAATTAAAAAAATATATATTATAATAGATTTTGGAAAAGCTTTGAAAACAATGGTTTAAGTATTTTATTGTTATATTTATGGAATTGTTAATTTTAAAAATATCTTGGAGCATTTTGTTAAACAAGTAAGAATTTGCTGACATTTTTTTTAAATATTGCATTGTTTGTTACCGTAGGTACACGTAGATTTTGTAAACGTCGTAATTTTTCTTAGAAAATATTTTAATTTTTATGACATAACCATGCATTATATTTGTATACCCATCTTCAAATAAACGTACCTTTCAAAACAAACAAATTTTTTGCCCATAAAGGTTCTATTTCTTCAGATATTACATTGGAATGGTCCGTAAAGTTTTCAAAACTTTTAACAGTCAATTCTTTAAGTAACTCTGGGTCTCGGATCATTAAGACTGGCATTGAAAACTGGTAAAGACCAGCATATCTAAAACACATTAAAACTGCTTTTATAAAATTGGTAATACTCCAGTTGTTAGAGGCGAAAATACCACTAAACTTCTAAAAATCATACGGACAAGCTGGATTTTGCCAAAACTGATGCAAAAAAGTCCCTTTACCCCCGGGTTTTCCCCTTAAACACCCTCGAACAAGGGAGTAAATGGTAAAAAATCGATTTACCAAGAATCAGTACGCCACAGAAATAAATATATATAATAATTTTAAACAAAAATGTTTATTAGCACTTTTTTTATAGAATAAACCGTTCTCTTAGGCACAACGATTGAAGCGATGGATAATTTTGAGTGTCAGTTACTCACGCGAAATCAATGCTTAACAATATTTGTATCAGCTCGACGGTAAAAATTCAATATATTTTAATCCAAAAGACCGTATTATTCAGTAGAAGAGTTTCTTACCTGATAACTAAAAAATTACAATGCCTTTATTTATAAGTACATAAATAAAGTATTTTTTATATATATTTGGATATTAAATGCAGCTACTTTAACTTGTAATATTAACAAATTATGTAATTTCAGTAAATTTAAAATTATTGTTAGTTTCAGACTTTTTCTAAGCTTCGTTAAAATTATACAATTTTCAGTGACAATAAAGCATATAAATGTCCATTCTAAAAAGTGACAGCCAATAGCTTTAATTTGATAAAAAGAATATACATTATGCAACACGAGTATTTTATTTAAAAAATAAATGAACGAAATAAAATTTTTGTTCAAAAATTAATTACTATTAATTGAATTAAAAATATTTGCGACCACTTTTTGACTGGCAACTTGTTTATCAATGTATTCTCCTGTTCATAAATGTAAGCAAAAATGTGAGTTTGATTAATTACGTTCAAAATCAATCTGGAGAAAAAAGATATAACGAAAAAAAATAATCAAATAGATATTAATTACCTTATGTCCATGGAAAAAGTTTGTTTATGGGTTACAAACCTATTTAAGGAAAAAAAGCTAACTCTAGGAGTATAAAAGATTTATAAATATGATTTTTAATTCAACGTTAAGGCTAGCACTCCACTTGCGTTTTGTAGTCGCGCGATTGTTTTGTCGCGAATTTGAAACGCAACCTGTCCTATTTTATCGCGACGCGATTGTCGCTCTATATTCATTTTCGCTCTGTATTTGGACGGCGCGCGGCGTTATGCATAACTCGACCAAGCGCCAAAACATAGTTTTGAGATAAATGGGTTCAAAGTTTTTCGTTTCTTAAAAATATATTTATTAATATATTTGCACAAAATTTTAGCAGAAGAATAATCACGTACAACAATTTTTGGCTGCAAAGTTTTAATATAATCGCACCTACCATATTCTAGAAAAAAAAAAATAAAATGGCGCTTGGTCTACTTATGCTTTAAATATATTTCAGGAAGTTTAGTCGTTATACATTACTAGACCAACTACCATTTATGTCATTTGGTCTATTAATGCAAAACAAAATACTGCGATATGGCTATTGTAATCACTAAAATAAAACTAGTATTTTTAAAATTTTTATGTTAAACGTATATTGCTATAACATAATTAATTCTATAATCATTGAATATATTTTTTTTTACCTTTTATTGCTCTAAATTTATTTTACCATTCAATAGTGTTAATTCTAATGCAGATAAAATTATATCAATAAAAAAATTTAGTTATACAGAGTTTTAAAAAGAGGAAAACTAAAGAAAACCATTTTAATAAAAAAAAAACATTTTTAATCTACACATTGGAAAGAATCATTACAAAAAAAGACCAAGAAAAATATACAGTTTGTTAGATTGCTAACTTTATTGGTGATCTATTGGGAAATCAAGTTCACCATTAAATCCTTCAATGTCATCTTCCACATCATTGTTACTAAATAAGGACCTATACACTGGTTTTGCATCCAGTGGTATAAATTGCAGTAAAGATTTTAGATCGTCTAATTTTGGTTTAGAAATAGGTTTACCTTGTGGCCAGAGTTGAACCAAGTGTTCACTAAAATTGCGGAGATATTGAATAATGGGTCTTCCTTTCCCTTGTTTTTTAGAAATATCTATTTCTACGAAAGTATCCTGATTAAAGTCACTTTTCATTAAAATAGTACGAGGTTTTTCTTTTTGAATGTTAATTTCCCTTGTTTTGAGCCAACTCACCTTACCATTTGTAACATCAGTTTTACGATTGGTAATTTGTTTTTCCAATATTTCTGTTCCCACGAACTCTTCATTTGTCATTCTGTGCACAACTAGAGGATTTTTTTTACGACATGCTTTTATAATTTCGATGTAATCATTTACTGTATACAACCGTTGTTGCAGTTTGAGTGCAGATTCGATATCTCCAAAATCTGAGTCGTTAGGTAGAAAACTGTGTCCTGGGAGAAGATACCTCAATGTAATTTGTTCAAGAGTAGGGTGACTTTTCAAAACTGTTTTCATTATTAATATAATCTTGATGTTGCGGTTTTGGCCACCACATGAGTTAGACCAAAGGATTAATTTCTTGGAAGTCACATTTTCTTTAATGTGTTTTCTAAGGCAGCTGCCAACTTCTTGAGCACCCCTACCTGCTTCTCCTTCAATCCAAACATAGCAATGTCCTTTGTTCGTTTGTCTACTGTATGCCTAAATTGTACACACACAACTGCCTTTTATAATAGACTATATTAGTCGGGATTCTAGGAAGAGGCAGAGTTTTCTCTAGATCAAAACATATTACTTACAGGTAGCAATTCACATAAATCCTTAGTATTTAAAGCAGCGACTGTAGCAATATCTGCTGTTAAGGATGTTGGTGTAGTATCTAGTACAGAAATTGTGGTTATTTCCTCAGTATGTGTATCTTGTTCATTTTTCTAAAAAAAACAGCATATGTAGCTGACAGAAATAAAGAATATTCCGATCCATTATAGAATTTACATTTGCAAAATCTCTAACAAACTGATTCTGTTATAATACCTAGTCTAAAATGAATTTTGAGGTTAACCTAGAAACTGATCTATAGTTTCTTACCTGTAAAGATGCTGCTTTGTTGTTTAAACAAAGTGCAACCATTTTTTCTGTTCTCAACTGAAACCTGCTCATATTTGAAGATAATTCCACAATTTAAAAGTTCAGTAACAGATAATACACAATAACGAATAAGAATACAGTTAAAATACTTTGATTTGCGTACACAGTATAATACTTGCTTGAGTATTAAACAAATTTGATGTTATTCTAACCAGACAGCTTAGTTTGGCATAACCAGACCAAAGACGCTTAGTCGGCGCTTAGTCTATTATTTCAAAACTAAGAATGGCAGTTAAGAATATAGTCTTGTTATGCAAAACAAAAAACCCTTCATAGACAGAATGTCGCTTGGTTTAACTTTGTTTATTTTAGCGACCGTTAACGTGACAATAACAGGGATTTTTTCCAAGATAGTTTTAGCTCTGTGTCACCCGAATCTGTTGAAATCTCGATTTTAAAGAAATGGCGCTTGGTCGAGTTATGCATAACGCCGTCCATTTGATCTAGAAATAAAATAATAGATACAAATTAAAATCCTATATATTTATTCTTTTGCCAACTTACATTCATAATCGCTATCATTGTCATCTAACAAACTTTCTTGTTTTGACTCATATAAAAATTCCATCATTTCTTCCACTGTTAACTTATTAGGATTTCGGACTTGTACAATCTTACGTTTTTTTGCACTAGAAGGTCCAGGTTTACTTAAATCTGCCATTTTAATATAATGTTTACACACCAGAGTATATAATACGTTTTTCTACCAACAAAAATAAGGTTATAATGTACAAAAACGGTTAAATTCTCAATTCGTACATACCTAAAACGGGACGCCATCTAGAGTGTAAAATAAAAATCATAACTAAAAACGAAAGTTGCCTAATAATAGGCTGAATATCTAGCAATATGCTGATAAAATTCTATAAACTTATATGCTATGCTACTTTCAGAAAATATGATTTTAATTTAAGTGTACCGACGCCGCACATGTGCGTCGTCCGCATATGGCTAAACTTCGCTACGCGCCCACATGTGCGGCGTCTGCAGCGAAAGGGTTGAAAGCTAAGCAGACTCCGTATAAGTGTGATAATTGTGAATCCTTTTTTTGTGTCGTGTGCTTTTTTCTATAAAACAAATCTATGAAAATTTAATTTGCAAAGAACTTAATAGTGTTTATAATTTATATACATGTTAAAAAAATCACTTTAATTATATTTTTGTGCAAATAAATAATTATATACTAGAAATTGGGCGAATTACTTTCACCGTTTATTACGATATTAATTTTGACAGAACAACATGCTAATTGTGAATTATCAATGGTAAAAATAAATTGTATCAATTATCTACCAATATTTTTAATTTTAACTTTTTGTTGTTATTAAGCTTTTAAAAATACTTACCTACAATTTGTAAATGCTTTATATGTGTCCAAAATATTTTCTGTCATACTATATTTTTTCAGGAAAAATTTAATATTTCCATTTATAAAAGCATAAATTGACATTTGTTTAACGCCTCTATCTCTCCAGTAGTTTAAAACGACTTGTGTCCCTTAATATATTAGTAATATAGTTACAAAGACACCAAGAGGAGCCACATTATTACAATCTGAAAAATACAAGTACCAGTAGATTTTAACAATAACCAGTTAGACTGCATGGCGTTCTTAGCAAACAAGCTACATCTGTAAAAACCAAAGATATCCACAGCATCTTAAATCAAATAATACAATCAAAGCGTACCCGTGTTCTCACTAATGGTTCCCACAACGTGTGACATTTAATAAAGCAAACAAACAAAATCATAAAAACCCAAAGAGCAATGAAAGACGAATGTTGCACATAAGACTAATAATAAAAAAAGAAACAAGTGATAAGAGAGAAAACAAAATAGAGGGATGTTAGACAAGAAGTGCCAATAATGCTGAAATGAGCATACATACCAGTCACAACGTACCTCAGATGATCAATTAAAGACATAGCAAAACCATATACATCACTACAACCAATCTCTCTCCAACTATCATGCCAAGCAATAAAAGATACTTGCACTTCTTTCCTCGCCCAAAACAATCCCCACAATATAGACACCTCTTTCAGGAACGTTTTACAACGTGTACGAGTTGTAATCCTTTTCATTTTTTATAAATAATAATAATTTAAACAATAAACAACAAATAGATCAAATTTGACTGAAGCTTCACTCATAGCACAGAAATAATATACCCAAAATATCGAACAACACTAAAATCCCATCCGCACTTCATATAGTCCCTAATAAAAGCATACAATTGATGAGCAACTGCTAGGATTCCGGGGAAGATGCCCTTTCAGGATGTACATCCCCAATAAACCTTTAAAGTACGGGATTAAGATTGTTATGTTATGTGATTCCTTCAGTAAATATATGTTGGATGCAAGTCCCTATTTGGGAAAGAAAACTAATACCAATGGTTTGCCACTAGCAGAGCATTATGTCAAAGAACTAACAAAATCTGTCCATGGATCAAATCGAAACGTAACCATGGACAACTGGTTTACGTCAGTGAAACTAGTCGATGAACTGTTACAAGAGCCATATAAATTAACAGCATTAGGTACTCTTCGCAAAAACAAAAAAGAAATTCCTACAGAGATGTTGGCACTAAAAGATCGAAATGCAAACTCTTCGATGTTCTGTTTTGATCAGAAGAAAACTTTGTTATCTTACGTCCCTAAAAAACAGAAATTAGTTTTACTGCTTTCAACTTTGCACGAAAGGCAGAAGTATCAGAAGAAACAGGCAAGCCTGTAATTATAAAGAATTACAATAACACAAAATCAGGCGTAGATACTTTTGACCAAATGTGTTCCAACATGAGCTGTAACAGTAAAACCTGAAGATGGCCGTTGTGTGTATTTTATGATATGGTTAATATAGCCAGTATTAATTCCTATGTCATTTACACATTCAACACATTAAAACGAGGTAAAAAGCCCGTCTCTCGGTACCAGTATATGGTTGCTTTGAGCCAGTCTCTTGCCGAACCATGGATGAGACAAAGATTCGCAACCGCTACTTTGCGTCGAAATATTCGTCACGATAAAGCTCACATTTTAAAGATACCTGTTGCAGAAGAAGTTCCCACATATCAAGAAAGAAAAAGAAAAATTTGCTTTTATTATCCAAGCCAAAAACGGCGAATGACAACTATATATTGCCAAGTATGCAAGCATGCGATATGCGGTGAGCATCGTGGAAAAATTTGCACCGAGTGTTTAAAACATTACAACAGTACAACTAAGTGAAACACTATTTGGTTTCAGAAACAACCTTGGAACCAGAGAAGCACTTTTCAGTTTGCAGGTCATGGTTCAAAGATGTAAACATATAGAACAATCAGTATATATGTGTTTTATCGACTTCGAAAAGGCCTTTGACCGAGTAAACCATGACCAACTTATAGGTGTCTTGAAACAGGTGGGAGTTGATGACCGAGACCTCCGTATTATCAAAAAATTTTATTGGCATCAATGTGCAAACATACGAGCTGGATACAACACGACGGAAGCAGTGGAAATACGACGTGGAGTGAGTCAAGGATGTATTCTATCGCCTCTTCTTTTTAATATCTACTCCGAATTTATTTTCAAAGAAGTCTTAGTTGAAGATACAGGCATTAAAATCAACGGAATTAATGTCAGCAATCTCAGATATGCAGACGACACGGTACTTACTGCCTCCAATGAAGAAAACCTTCAACGACTTATAAACAGGGTAAGCGAAGCATATGATAAATATGGGCTAAAACTTAATACTTCTAAGACAAAACTTATGGTTTTCAGCAAAACGGAGTTAAAACCAACGAACATCAGAGCGTATGGAATAGAGTTAGAAAGAGTCCACAATATTACCTACTTGGGTGCAAACGTTAACGATAACTGGGATATAAATTAAGAAATAAGAATACGCATTGAAAAAGCCAGAGCCGCCTTCTATAAATTAAAGAAAATTCTAATTAATACAGATATTACGTTAAACCTTAAAATCAGATTAATACGCTGCTACATATTCTCCACATTGCTGTATGGTATGGAGAGCTGGACCCTTACAGAGACATTAATGAAAAAATTAGAGGCCTTTGAGATGTGGATTTATCGACGAGTATTGTGGATAAGTTGGGTTGATCGAATAAGAAATGAAATAGTTTTACATCGAATGAAAAAGAGCACAGAAATAACAAAACCGATAAAAATTCGAAAGTTACAATATTTCGGTCAGGTAATGAGACATCCAGGGAGGTATAACCAAGGTATAATCCAGAGAGATATTTTATAACCTTCTACACCTCATAATACAGGGTAAGATCGCCGGAAGGAGAGGCCCAGGCCGACGAAGAACATCCTGAATACGAAATCTCAGAGAATGGTTTTAAGAGACCACCGCTTATTTATTTAGAGCCGGCGTAATCAAAGTTATTATTGCCAATATGATCGCCAACGTTCGTTAATCGGACAGAGTACTGAAAGAAGAGAAGAAAGAAGAAGACGTTTAAAACATTAACCAGTTTTGTAATTACAAGGCATTTTTTATAGGTAGTAAAATTTACGATAGTCAGGTAATCACGTGCGGCTAAACAAGTTCGGTAATCTAGGATTAAAAACCATATAAATTAAGCGTAGGTATGATTTGTGCTGTCATAATATTACAAAGTCTAAAAAATAATAACTATAAACAGGCAATAGAAAAAAATATGTTAACAATGTTTCCTCTTTAAACATTCGAATGTGAAGTATATTTCATACACGATTTTACATACAAAGTTACCTCTAATTTACCCTACACGGACATGCGTTAAAATTTAAATTGAAATGCATACAAAGTTTAGTGCAGGAAATCCTCTTTTATATACCTGCACATACTAACCTAAATAGTTTCAGTGTACTATCCGTTTTATGTGGTTAACTCTAGACTTCTGAAACAATATATTACGCTTGTATTTTAAACAAAATTGAACAATTTCATGAAGGTATAATGGGTATTAGAAAAAACTAGATTAAAACTAAAAAGCAGCTTATTAAAAAGTACATTTGTATAAAAGTACTTGTTAAGTATATTAGCAAGCGATTTTGCGATATCATGTTTATACAAAATTTGAAAAAGC
>OU898281.1:40742571-40766248 GCA_918026665.1 Diabrotica balteata
CTGGGAGTCTGGTTGTCAAAGGGTCTAAGGTTGGAGTACACATCCAAAAGACGTAGAAAATGCGAACCGAGATCTGAAGGCGTTTGATACGGCTGATGCCAAACATTGAATGTCTAGGAAGCACCAAATAAAAAGGTGCTAAAATGGAGTTTTCCAGTCGGTGGTAACCTTGTAGCGTTTTTTTATTTAAGTGTATATAAAAGATTTCTGTAGTACGTTCCTGTTGTTTTTACCAAAGAAAACAATCGAAATAATATTTCAAGTTTTTTTTGACGAGATTTTTAAATGCGTATTAACGCTGGAAATATGTTTTATCTCTGTGTTGCAATGTTAGGTGAAACAACAAGTTTTTTGTCGCCAAAGAGGTATTATGTTACATGAAGTCCCCCTAATATTCCGGTTAGAATAATCAATAATGCGTATATTTCTACCGATTCAAAAGTAAATATAGATGTTTTTTGTCTGTGTTTAGATTCAAATATCGAACCTTTTGTTACAAAGTCAGGTAGAACTCCGGTTTAAAATACGTGCTATTTTGTTAATTTGTATTATGTTATCTATTTCGACGAAGTTTTTTTGTATATAAAGGATTATAATTTATGATGCCTCCTGATAAAAAAAAGTTTTATTTGTCTTTCATCGTTAGGAACGAATAACAAGGGGAAGATTGTTTGTTTTAAGTTTGTGGACGACAGGCTAGCTGTAAGACGGAAGGGAAATTTTTTGGCTTTGAATTTGTAAAATGTAACGCGGAAAAGGAGTCGAGATTTAAGTTCCAAGCAGGGCAGACGTGCTACCATGTAGAGTCCAAGATTTGATTTGAAACGGACAGACATGTGACAATTGAGTCAAAGATTGAAACGTAGTCAGACGATTAGATTTGAAGCAGAGCAGACGTGCTACAATGTGAGTCCAAGAACCTATTTGAAACGGTGGTAGACGCTTTTTGCGGATGTGAAATGTTGGGCCATTTTTGAATCAAAGAGGATTCAATTTCTTTTGAAATGTCTTAGGACCGGTCAATGATAATACTATCAGATTTGAATAAATACCGGAAGCTTCTAAGAAGTATGATATAGGATGTCCCCGTAGTCGGCTTGATTCTTCCACCAAGTTCCTGTTCCAATCGTTTTGCCCTGGAGTGTAGAACTAGTTCCTGATGGTTGCTGCCTTCCAGTTTTGAAAGTTTTGTCCGAGTAGCTTCCCAGAGATGTAAAGTTTCAAAGTGTTTGTATAAAAAAAAACATTAAGGTAACAATTCAATATATTAATTTTTCAAAGTAAAGACAGATATTTTTTGGCTAAAGTAATAATTGCTTTCATAACAAATTAAAAAATTGTAATATGTATGGTTATGCTATTAATACTTTTGTTCTTTGTCATCAAAATTAAATGTGATACCTGACAGCAAGCTTTAATTTGTTTTTTTGTTATGACAATTTTAATTTGATTATTATGTAGAAACGATATTTCATATATAAGGTTAAATTTTATTATATTTTCATTAACAAGGATCCTTAATTTTTGATAATCTAATTGGCCATAATAATAGAAACCATTTGAATTTTTGTAACAATCTTTGATGTAAACTAAGACATGTAAGTTTTGTTTATTTTGTTTTATGATATAGTATGTTTGTTTTGTAACCCATAATTTTGATAACTGTTTGTTAGAGACAAAAATAAATGTTTAATTTGTTTCTCTGATCTATTTTGAGTTTTATTTGAAAAAGATATTTTTTTTCTATATTTTTGATGTTCTATAATTATTTCCCTAGTTACAACTAGTGGTTGTAATAGGTAATAATTAGGCACCTCAAGTGGCGCCCTATATTAAATTTCTTGAGGTGTTTCCGTTTATTTTCATTCTGTTTGTCCCAAGAGATTTGTATAAGTACCCCTTTATTTCTTTTTTTTGTAGTTGCCCAATCCAACCCCCAATATCTTCAACTTATCCACGACCCAGCTCTCCAACAACAACTGAGTGCCGTATGCACTTGTTCCGATTATTTTGTTTGCCCAATCTTGTCCCCCATATTCCTACCCTGTGGTAAGCAAAATAGTCCGTTACAACCTACGCTGCCCCTTGTGTGATGTAGTGTACTAAACACTGCGAAATACGCTAAGCTGATGGAAACTTCGCAAAGACGAATACTCCTCAGGGTATCTAGCGCAACATGTTGCCAGAAACCGAACAGAATAGGCGACGAATCTTAGAGCAGGCCAAGATCCACAGAGGATTGTCGAGCCAGAGATGATGATGATGTATCTAGCGCATATAGGACAGTTTCAAATGAGGCTCTGTATGTCATTGAGCGGTAATACTGATCGTTTTGTTGTGTGAAGAGCGAGCGAGGATGTATGAGAGGAGGATGGATGTAAATATAGATGAAAATGAGAGAAGAAAGAACGGTAGTAAAGTGACAGAGAGAATGGTCGAATGACAGTGGAAAGGCAAGGTGAACTAAGAAACTTATCCCCGATCTGAGACCGTGGTGGGAATGTAAGTTCAGGAAACTAGACTACTTCCTGGCGCAGTTTCTGACCGGACATGGTAGTTTTGGCACCTTTACAAAAAGAATAGGCAAATCGGCCTCGGCAGACTGTACCGTGTTTGTGGGGTACCGAACGCTCCCACCCATATCTTCAACTGCCAGAGATGGGCAAATGAGATGGGAGATTTCGAAAGGCGAATGGGTTTCGGGCTGGATGAAAGAAACATTGTAAACATAATGTTGAGAGGAGAGAAAGAATGGAGAGAAGTGCACTGTCTGATTTCTGGGGTGATAAAGAAAAAGGAGCAGGAGGACAGAAGAGGAAATTGAGCCAGATATCTAAAATTTATAGCTAATATTATTTATTAGTTTATGGCCTAACGTCTAAACATTTTCTGATTTACAGTAATAGGTATGGTTATTTATAAATTTTTAGTTTTTTTATTTTAGTTGTTTATTGAGTGGCAAGACCACCTCTCTGGAACGGTGATTAAGGTTTTAGCCGGAACACTGTTAATCCGGCAGTACCCTGGGTCTTCTGGCCTAGTATCCTACTTGGCTGAAAGATGCTAGAGTGTCTTGTTCCGTAACGAAGATGTCCAAAAAAGATTTCCCCCCGTTGCCTGTCAGAATTCAATGGATACTTCTTACGCTCTTACTGGAATCTGGCAATACGGCAATTAAAAAATATATATTATAATAGAGATTTGAAAAGTTTTGAAAACAATGGTTTAAGCATTTTATTGTTATATTTATGGAATTGTTAATTTTAAAAATATCTTGGAGCATTTTTTAAACAAGTAAGAATTTGCTGACATTTTTTTTAAATATTGCATTGTTTGTTACCGTAGGTACATGTAGATTTTGTAAACGTCGTAATTGTTCTTAGAAAATATTTTAATTTTTATGACATAACCATGCATTATATTTGTATACCCATCTTCAAATAAACGTACCTTTCAAAACAAACAAATTTTTTGCCCATAAAGGTTCTATTTCTTCAGATATTACATTGGAATGGTCCGTAAAGTTTTCAAAACTTTTAACAGTCAATTCTTTAAGTAACTCTGGGTCTCGGATCATTAAGACTGGCATTGAAAACTGGTAAAGACCAGCATATCTAAAACACATTAAAACTGCTTTTATAAAATTGGTAATACTCCAGTTGTTAGAGGCGAAAATACCACTAAACTTTTAAAAATCATACGGACAAGCTGGATTTTGCCAAAACTGATGCAAAAAAGTCCCTTTACCCCCGGGTTTTCCCCTTAAACCCGCTCGAACAAGGGAGTAAATGGTAAAAAATCGATTTACCAAGAATCAGTACGCCACAGAAATAAATATATATAATAATTTTAAACAAAAATGTTTATTAGCACTTTTTTTATAGAATAAACCATTCTCTTAGGCACAACGATTGAAGCGATGGATAATTTTGAGTGTCAGTTACTCACGCGAAATCAATGCTTAACAATATTTGTATCAGCTCGACGGTAAAAATTCAATATATTTTAATCCAAAAGACCGTATTATTCAGTAGAAGAGTTTCTTACCTGATAACTAAAAAATTACAATGCCTTTATTTATAAGTACATAAATAAAGTATTTTTTATATATATTTGGATATTAAATGCAGCTACTTTAACTTGTAATATTAACAAATTATGTAATTTCAGTAAATTTAAAATTATTGTTAGTTTCAGACTTTTTCTAAGCTTCGTTAAAATTATACAATTTTCAGTGACAATAAAGCATATAAATGTCCATTCTAAAAAGTGACAGCCAATAGCTTTAATTTGATAAAAAGAATATACATTATGCAACACGAGTATTTTATTTAAAAAATAAATGAACGAAATAAAATTTTTGTTCAAAAATTAATTACTATTAATTGAATTAAAAATATTTGCGACCACTTTTTGACTGGCAACTTGTTTATCAATGTATTCTCCTGTTCATAAATGTAAGCAAAAATGTGAGTTTGATTAATTACGTTCAAAATCAATCTGGAGAAAAAAGATATAACGAAAAAAAATAATCAAATAGATATTAATTACCTTATGTCCATGGAAAAAGTTTGTTTATGGGTTACAAACCTATTTAAGGAAAAAAAGCTAACTCTAGGAGTATAAAAGATTTATAAATATGATTTTTAATTCAACGTTAAGGCTAGCACTCCACTTGCGTTTTGTAGTCGCGCGATTGTTTTGTCGCGAATTTGAAACGCAACCTGTCCTATTTTATCGCGACGCGATTGTCGCTCTATATTCATTTTCGCTCTGTATTTGGACGGCGCGCGGCGTTATGCATAACTCGACCAAGCGCCAAAACATAGTTTTGAGATAAATGGGTTCAAAGTTTTTCGTTTCTTAAAAATACATTTATTAATATATTTGCACAAAATTTTAGCAGAAGAATAATCACGTACAACAATTTTTGGCTGCAAAGTTTTAATATAATCGCACCTACCATATTCTAGAAAAAAAAAATAAAATGGCGCTTGGTCTACTTATGCTTTAAATATATTTCAGGAAGTTTAGTCGTTATACATTACTAGACCAACTACCATTTATGTCATTTGGTCTATTAATGCAAAACAAAATACTGCGATATGGCTATTGTAATCACTAAAATAAAACTAGTATTTTTAAAATTTTTATGTTAAACGTATATTGCTATAACATAATTAATTCTATAATCATTGAATATATTTTTTTTACCTTTTATTGCTCTAAATTTATTTTACCATTCAATAGTGTTAATTCTAATGCAGATAAAATTATATCAATAAAAAAATTTAGTTATACAGATTTTTAAAAAGAGGAAAACTAAAGAAAACCATTTTAATAAAAAAAAAACATTTTTAATCTACACATTGCAAAGAATCATTACAAAAAAAGACCAAGAAAAATATACAGTTTGTTAGATTGCTAACTTTATTGGTGATCTATTGGGAAATCAAGTTCACCATTAAATCCTTCAATGTCATCTTCCACATCATTGTTACTAAATAAGGACCTATACACTGGTTTTGCATCCAGTGGTATAAATTGCAGTAAAGATTTTAGATCGTCTAATTTTGGTTTAGAAATAGGTTTACCTTGTGGCCAGAGTTGAACCAAGTGTTCACTAAAATTGCGGAGATATTGAATAATGGGTCTTCCTTTCCCTTGTTTTTTAGAAATATCTATTTCTACGAAAGTATCCTGATTAAAGTCACTTTTCATTAAAATAGTACGAGGTTTTTCTTTTTGAATGTTAATTTCCCTTGTTTTGAGCCAACTCACCTTACCATTTGTAACATCAGTTTTACGATTGGTAATTTGTTTTTCCAATATTTCTGTTCCCACGAACTCTTCATTTGTCATTCTGTGCACAACTAAAGGATTTTTTTTACGACATGCTTTCATAATTTCGATGTAATCATTTACTGTATACAACCGTTGTTGCAGTTTGAGTGCAGATTCGATATCTCCAAAATCTGAGTCGTTAGGTAGAAAACTGTGTCCTGGGAGAAGATACCTCAATGTAATTTGTTCAAGAGTAGGGTGACTTTTCAAAACTGTTTTCATTATTAATATAATCTTGATGTTGCGGTTTTGGCCACCACATGAGTTAGACCAAAGGATTAATTTCTTGGAAGTCACATTTTCTTTAATGTGTTTTCTAAGGCAGCTGCCAACTTCTTGAGCACCCCTACCTGCTTCTCCTTCAATCCAAACATAGCAATGTCCTTTGTTCGTTTGTCTACTGTATGCCTAAGTTGTACACACACAACTGCCTTTTATAATAGACTATATTAGTCGGGATTCTAGGAAGAGGCAGAGTTTTCTCTAGATCAAAACATATTACTTACAGGTAGCAATTCACATAAATCCTTAGTATTTAAAGCAGCGAATGTAGCAATATCTGCCGTTAAGGATGTTGGTGTAGTATCTAGTACAGAAGTTGTGGTTATTTCCTCAGTATGTGTATCTTGTTCATTTTCCTAAAAAAAAACAGCATATGTAGCTGACAGAAATAAAGAATATTCCGATCCATTATAGAATTTACATTTGCAAAATCTCTAACAAACTGATTCTGTTATAATACATAGTCTAAAATGAATTTTGAGGTTAACCTAGAAACTGATCTATAGTTTCTTACCTGTAAAGATGCTGCTTTGTTGTTTAAACAAAGTGCAACCATTTTTTCTGTTCTCAACTGAAACCTGCTCATATTTGAAGATAATTCCACAATTTAAAAGTTCAGTAACAGATAATACACAATAACGAATAAGAATACAGTTAAAATACTTTGATTTGCGTACACAATATGATACTTGCTTGAGTATTAAACAAATTTAATGTTATTCTAACCAGACAGCTTAGTTTGGCATAACCAGACCAAAGACGCTTAGTCGGCGCTTAGTCTATTATTTCAAAACTAAGAATGGCAGTTAAGAATATAGTCTTGTTATGCAAAACAAAAAACCCTTCATAGACAGAATGTCGCTTGGTTTAACTTTGTTTATTTTAGCGACCGTTAACGTGACAATAACAGGGATTTTTTCCAAGATAGTTTTAGCTATGTGTCACCCGAATCTGTTGAAATCTCGATTTTAAAGAAATGGCGCTTGGTCGAGTTATGCATAACGCCGTCCATTTGATCTAGAAATAAAATAATAGATACAAATTAAAATCCTATATATTTATTCTTTTGCCAACTTACATTCATAATCGCTATCATTGTCATCTAACAAACTTTCTTGTTTTGACTCATATAAAAATTCCATCATTTCTTCCACTGTTAACTTATTAGGATTTCGGACTTGTACAATCTTACGTTTTTTTGCAGTAGAAGGTCCAGTTTACTTAAATCTGCCATTTCAATATAATGTTTACACACCAGAGTATATAATACGTTTTTCTACCAACAAAAATAAGGTTATAATGTACAAAAACGGTTAAATTCTTAATTCGTACATACCTAAAACGGGACGCCATCTAGAGTGTAAAATAAAAATCATAACTAAAAACGAAAGTTGCCTAATAATAGGCTGAATATCTAGCAATATGCTGATAAAATTCTATAAACTTATATGATATGATACTTTCAGAAAATATGATTTTAATTTAAGTGTACCGACGCCGCACATGTGCGTCGTCCGCATATGGCTAAACTTCGCTACGCGCCGCACATGTGCGACGTCTGCAGCGAAAGGGTTGAAAGCTAAGCAGACTCCGTATAAGTGTGATAATTGTGAATCCTTTTTTTGTGTCGTGTGCTTTTTTCTATAAAACAAATCTATGAAAATTTAATTTGCAAAGAACTTAATAGTGTTTATAATTTATATACATGTTAAAAAAATCACTTTAATTATATTTTTGTAGCAAATAAATAATTATATACTAGAAATTGGGCGAATTACTTTCACCGTTTATTACGATATTAATTTTGACAGAACAACATGCTAATTGTGAATTATCAATGGTAAAAATAAATTGTATCAATTATCTACCAATATTTTTAATTTTAACTTTTTGTTGTTATTAAGCTTTTAAAAATACTTACCTACAATTTGTAAATGCTTTATATGTGTCCAAAATATTTTCTGTC
Organism: Diabrotica balteata; assembly: GCA_918026665.1. Taxonomy (NCBI): domain Eukaryota; kingdom Metazoa; phylum Arthropoda; class Insecta; order Coleoptera; family Chrysomelidae; genus Diabrotica; species Diabrotica balteata. The sequence goes on from OU898281.1 coordinate 40,750,664, forward strand.
ATACTATATTTTTTCAGGAAAAATTTAATATTTCCATTTATAAAAGCATAAATTGACATTTGTTTAACGCCTCTATCTCTCCAGTAGTTTAACGACTTGTGTCCCTTATATATTAGTAATATAGTTACTATAGACACCAAGAGGAGCCACATTTTACAATCTGAAAAATATAAGTACATTAGATTTTAACTAACAAGTTAGACTGGCATGGGCGGCATTTGGCAAACTAAGCTACATTCTTAAAAACCAAAGATATCCACAGCATCTTAAGATCAAAGTATACAATCAATGCGTACTCCTTGTTCTCACTTATGGTTCCCAAACGTGGACATTTATAAAAGCAAACATGGACAAAATCATAAAAACCCAAAGAGCAATGGAAAGACAAATGTTGCACATAAGACTAATGGATAAAAAAGAAACGAGTGGATAAGAGAGAAAACAAAAGTGAGGGATGTTAGAGAAGAAGTGCAAAATTGAAATGGAGATTGCTGACGCAATATAAGACAAGCTGAGAAACATAATAATCATAAAAATGTGTCTCAAATATCAATTAAAAAATTAAGAGCCTTACTTGCACTTCTTGTCCTTTCTGCCTCAAAAAAGATAACCATTTATCTGCAAAATATATGTTTAACACCTTCATTTCAGGAACGTTTTACAGAGCGTGTATGAGTTGTAATCGCTTTTACATTTTCTACTAAATTGTATAAGATTTGACGAAAAGCTAAACAAGGCAAGAGAGCAAGTTATGATGCTTTCACTCATATCTGCGAAATATGGAATATTTTCATTAAAATATGCCGCACTTCATATAGTCACTCATAATATTCTTACAATTGATGAGCAACTGCTAGGATTCTGGGGAAGATGCCCTTTCAGGGTGCACATCCCCAATAAACCTTTAAAGTACGGGATTAAGATTATTATGTTATTGATTCCTCAGTAAATATATGTTGGATGCAAGTCCCCATTTGCGAAAGAAAACTAATACCAATGGTTTGTCACTAGCAGAGCATTATGTCAAAAAACTAACAAAATCTGTCATGGCTCAAATCGGAACGTAACCATTGACAACTGGTTTACGTCAGTGAAACTAGTCGATGAACTGTTATAAGAGCCATATAAATTAACAGCATTAGGTACTCTTCGCAAACACAAAAAAGAAATTCCTACAGAGATGTTGGCACTAAAAGATCGAAATGCAAACTTTTCGATGTCGTATTCGAAAAAATTGTTATCTTACGTCCCTAAAAACAGAAATTAGTTTTACTGCTTTCAACTTTGCACTGAAGCGGCAGAAGTATCAGAAGAAACAGGCAAGCCTGTAATTATAAAGAATTACAATAACACAAAATCAGGCGCAGATATTTTTGACCAAATGTGTTTCCAACATGAGCTGTAACAGTAAAACCCTGAAGATGGCCGTTGTGTGTATTTTATGATATGGTTTATACAGGGTGAGTCATAACTATTGGGACATATACTAAGGACAGGTTATTTGGACCAAAATATGGCTATTGGGCAAATATGCCTTAATAAAATGTTGCTGAGAAAAAATATACAGGGTGTTAAAGTTAATTTTTGAGTTTTCCCGTTTTTTTGCAAATAGTTTCTCCTTGTATATTTATAAATTGCTATCAATATTGGCAGAGAGGCGTAATTTAGACAAAAAAATAGTATTTAATTTACAATTTTACGTTTTGGTCATAGAGGGCGCCACGCACGTGGATTATTCCTAATGTGTCAAATTGAGTCTAAACTTTTTCTGATGAAACTTTTTAGTAATTTTTTATTAGAAAATATGATGTAAACATCATTTTTACGTAAAATTGGTACTCTTGTTTAAACATGACCAATTTCAACCGTTTTCGATAAAAACGCAGTCGAACTGCTTAGAGTCTTAAAAAAGGATTTCAAATACTATTTCATTTATGAAAAGTATGCTTTGGACTGTCAGATAATTGTTGTTGGTAATGTCATTTGTTCAGAGTAAATTATTTTTGTTTGTGACAGTGTAGTGTAATGTTGCATTAATTAAAAGTAATCATTACTTTTTTTGATTAAAATATCTCGTCACAATCATTTACTAATGATATGATTTTACTAATGAAGAAATGCGAGATATGATTTGCGTATACGCACAAGAAAATTTTTGGCGGTCGCTCGGCAGCCAAAAGGTATGGAATCTTATACGCAAACAGAAGGCAACCAAATCACAAAATGTTTTGCAAGATTATATCGTAGTTTAGGTGAAACTGGGTCATTTCACACTAAAAATCGGGGTAATCGACCGAAACAAATCACACCTAATCAAGAAGATGAACTTTTGGTTCGAGTAAATGAAAATCCTGAAATAAGTACAACGACATCTATCAGCAGCAACAGGAGTAAGTCAGTCATCTATTGTTAGAATTCTAAAAAAGGGAACCTCCATCTTTATCACTTCACTCTTGTTCAAAATTTAGTGTTCAACAGATCTTCCACGACGGTTATAGTTTTGCCAACGTATTCTGAATAAACATCGCAATAACAGAGACTTTATTAAGAATATTATGTTCCCGACGAAGCAACTTTTTATACCAGACGAGGGGTTTTTAATTGGCGCAATAGTCATTATTGGGAAGAAGAAAACCCGCATGCTATAAAGCTAGACATTTTCAGGCAGGAGTTTTAAATTGAGTATTTAGTGGTGTGGCATTATAAACCAACTACTTAGGGGCCTTATATTCTTCCTCCGAATTTAAATGGAGATTCTTATTTATATCTTATTGGAAAATACTCTGGAAAATACTGTAAGAAGAAAAATGTGGTTTATGCAGGATGGAGCGCCACCTCATTTTTCATTAGCTGTTAGAAATCATCTTAATGACGTATTTCCTCAAACGATGGATTGGCAGACGCCAGTGATTTTCAATGGCCACCAAGAATCCTGAGTACAAACCCGCTAGATTTTTATTTTTGGGGACATATGAAGTCCTTAGTTTATGCCAATGAAATTATTACACAAGACGAACTTTGGAGATACATTCAAAATGCAGCTAATCTTATAAGGGGACAGACTAATATTTTTTAACGTCCGAAAATCCTTAAAAAAAAAAAGAATTAGAAAAGGCATAGAAATCGGAGGAGACCATGTAGAACATTTGGTTTGAGTTTTTGTGAGTTCTTTTAAGTTAAAGTGTGTTTGGTTTTGATTTATCCTCAAAACGGAAACCTTACGTTAGTTGAAACTTTGTTTATTAGTTGGGTATTTGATAGTGGATTTGTAAATAAAATACTATTTCTTGTCTAAGATTATGCCTCTGTGCCAATTTTGATAGCAATTTATAAATATACATCGAAACTATTAGCAAAAAAACGAAAAACAAAAATTAACTTTACCACCGTGTATCTTTTTTCTCATTAACATTTTATTAATGCATATTTGGCCCAATACTCATATTTTGGTGCAAATAACCTGTTCTTAGTCTATGTCCCAATAGTTTATGACTCACCCTGTAATAGCCAGTATTAATTCCTATGTCATTTACACATTTAACACATTAAAATGAGGTAAAAAGCTCGTCTCTCGGTACCAGTATATGATTGCTTTGAGCCAGTCTCTTGCCGAACCATGGATGAGACAAAGATTCGCAACCGCTACTCTGCGTCGAAATATTCGTCACGATAAAGCTCACATTTTAAAGATACCTGTTGCAGAAGAAGTTACCACATATCAAGAAAGAAAAAGAAAAATTTGCTTTTATTATCCAAGCCAAAAACGGCGAATGAAAACTATATATTGCCAAGTATGCAAGCATGCGATATGCGGTGAGCATCGTGGAAAAATTTGCACCGAGTGTTTAAAACATTACAACAGTACAACTAAGTGAAACACTATTTGGTTTCAGAAACAACCTTGGAACCAGAGAAGCACTCTTCAGTTTGCAGGTCATGGTTCAAAGATGTAGAACATATAGAACAATCAGTATATATGTGTTTTGATCGACTTCGAAAAGGCCTTTGACCGAGTAAACTATGACCAACTTATAGGTGTCTTGCAACAGGTGGGAGTTGATGACCGAGACCTCCGTATTATCAAAAAATTTTTATTGGCATCAATGTGCAAACATACGAGCTGGATACAACACGACGGAAGCAGTGGAAATACGACGTGGAGTGAGTCAGGATGTATTCTATCGCCTCTACTTTTTAATATATACTCCGAATTTATTTTCAAAGAAGTCTTAGTTGAAGATACAGGCATTAAAATCAACGGAATTAATGTCAGCAATCTCAGATATGCAGACGACACGGTACTTACTGCCTCCAATGAAGAAAACCTTCAACGACTTATAAACAGGGTAAGCGAAGCATATGATGAATATGGGCTAAAACTTAATACTTCTAAGACAAAACTTATGGTTTTCAGCAAAACGGAGTTACAACCAACGAACATCAGAGCGTATGGAATAGAGTTAGAAAGAGTCCACAATATTACCTACTTGGGTGCAAACGTTAACGATAACTGGGATATAAATTAAGAAATAAGAATACGCATTGAAAAAGCCAGAGCCGCCTTCTATAAACTAAAGAAAATTCTAATTAATAGAGATATTACGTTAAACCTTAAAATCAGATTAATACGCTGCTAAATATTCTCCACATTGCTGTATGGTATGGAGAGCTGGACCCTTACAGAGACATTAATGAAAAAATTAGAGGCCTTTAAGATGTGGATTTATCGACGAGTATTGTGGATAAGTTGGGTTGATCGAATAAGAAATGAAATAGTTTTACATCGAATGAAAAAGAGCACAGAAATAACAAAACCGATAAAAATTCGAAAGTTACAATATTTCGGTCAGGTAATGAGAATCCAGGAGGTAACCAAGGTATAATCCAGAGAGATATTTATACCTTACACTCATAATACAGGGTAAGATCGCCGGAAGGAGAGGCCCAGGCCGACGAAGAACATCCTGAATACGAAATCTCAGAGAATGGTTTTAAAGACCACCGCTTATTTATTTAGAGCCGGCGTAATCAAAGTTATTATTGCCAATATGATCGCCAACGTTCGTTAATCGGACAGAGTACTGAAAGAAGAGAAGAAAGAAGAAGACGTTTAAAACATTAACCAGTTTTGTAATTACAAGGCATTTTTTATAGGTAGTAAAATTACGATAGTCAGGTAATCACGTGCGGCTAAACAAGTTCGGTAATCTAGGATTAAAAACCATATAAATTAAGCGTAGGTATGATTTGTGCTGTCATAATATTACAAAGTCTAAAAAATAATAACTATAAACAGGCAATAGAAAAAAATATGTTAACAATGTTTCCTCTTTAAACATTCGAATGTGAAGTATATTTCATACACGATTTTACATACAAAGTTACCTCTAATTTACCCTACACGGACATGCGTTAAAATTTAAATTGAAATGCATACAAAGTTTAGTGCAGGAAATCCTCTTTTATATACCTGCACATACTAACCTAAATAGTTTCAGTGTACTATCCGTTTTATGTGGTTAACTCTAGACTTCTGAAACAATATATTACGCTTGTATTTTAAACAAAATTGAACAATTTCATGAAGGTATAATGGGTATTAGAAAAAACTAGATTAAAACTAAAAAGCAGCTTATTAAAAAGTACATTTGTATAAAATTACTTGTTAAGTATATTAGCAAGCGATTTTGCGATATCATGTTTATAACAAAATTTGAAAAAGCGTTCATGAAAATAGATCTTTTGGAATCATCCTTCTTATTCTTAAGAACAGATACTTCCTAAGTATCTGTCCTTAAGAAGTGCTGAGTAGACTACTTTCGATCCCTATTTGCTAAAGGTGACGATAATGAACCACCAACACCAGAGGTGACGACAAACGAAGAAATAAATATTGAGGAGGAAGAGGTAAAGGAAGCATTAAGGAAATTAAAAAATAGAAATCACCAGGAGAGGACAGAATACCGAACGAACTTCTAAAGTACGAAGGACCAGATCTAACCAAACAACTATTAAAACTAATCCAAAAAATAATAGAACAAAACAAAATTCCTCAAGAATGGAGATCAAGCATCCTAACACCTCTTTTCATAAAGGGAGACAAATCGGACCCGGAAAATTACAGAGGAATTAATTTATTAAACACTACACTAAAACTAACAACCAAAGACAAATGATAACAAATAAATTGAATCAAATGATAACACTAGCAGAAGAACAACAAGGTTTTAGGTTGGGAAGATCATGCACCGACTCTATATTTATAATGAGGCAAGTGCAAGAAAATCATGAAAATAAAACAAACCGGCATATCTATGCTTCGTAGACCTTACAAAGGCATTTGACTGGGTCAAATTAAAAGACGTTATCCACTTACTGTACGCAAGAGAGATAACCAGGAATCAAATCGATGAAAATACCAAAACACATAATAAAGTAAAAGTAGAAGAAGAATACCGCCTTTGAAGTGCAATGGGTAAGAGAGGGAGATATACTGAGCCTATGAAACTTCATTATGATGAAGTGATGAACAACAATAGGAACTAGAAAAGGTATTTGGGAAAAACAACTGCAAATACCTGCCAGACGACGCATATGACGTCTCAAGAGAAGAGATTAACAACTGCTGCACCAATTTAACATAAAGCAGACAGTCATATTCAAAAGACAAATGCATGAGTACTACAGCAGATGTACTAAGATGTAAATTGGAGCTGGAAGGTCAGATAATAGAAACAAGTGATAGAGTTTAAATATCTAGGCATCACATTATCTAGCTACGAGAAGCTCGAAACCGAAGTGGAAGAATCAAGTGAATAGAGCAAACAGAGCTGCAGGCTACCTAAAGGAAACATTATGGAGAAATAAAAATACCAGAAAAGAAACTAAAGGCAGAATTTACAACAGTCATCAGACCAATAATGACATACGCGACAGAAACAAGATTTGATACAGAGAGAACAAAAACTTCTTCTTCTTCTAACTTCTTTTCTTTTTATCTTCTTACTTCTCTTACCTTTATCTTCAGTAATTATCTAACTGATTATTTGTATTTGAGCTGTAATAAGAGCCCTGACCAAGAGACCTCTACCAGACTGAAGCCCGAGCCTACTACCTTTCTTTGTGTAATTTCTACTCTGTCATTAAAGAGGGTACGTTTTTAATCAATATAATTTGTTTTCCTTGCAATAACTAAGGCATAAGTTTAAACTGATCTTACTCTAATATTAGATAAAAGACAATCATTGATATTTACGTAACTATGCAAACAGCAATACAAATACCACTAAAAAACTAACAGCAATAAAATTTGGAGAAATTGTAAAAGCATCTGCTTTATTCTGGTACTCAACTTGTATGGTGATTTAATTAACTTTTTAAGGTATGCTGAGTCAATGGTGAGCCACGAATAAAAAACCTACACGATTTTAAATACTTAAGATGTTAGTTTTTAATTAGATTATTTTATCGTTTAGAAAACAGATAAACCAAGAAAATAAATGAAAACAGAATATGTACGTATTTATTATGATTTATTCATAAATATTGAAATTCTTGTACGCTTATACGAAAACTAACTAAATAATAATTAAAATATTTAAAAAACTTTAATATAATTAGGCACTCTTTTTTCACTGCACACATTTCACGACTTCAATGTTATGCTCCTTACAAATATCCTTAATACATAGTGAGCACATTTTTGGATGTTTATTGTCGTTGTTAGAAGACATGAGACATTGTCATCTCTTCTTATCATGGGGATTATCTTGTCTGGGTTGTTCTGTAGGTAGTCCAATAAAACGCCTTATTATACCTCGAATACATCGAAGGTCAGTTGAAATATTTCTTATTTCTGCCATCATTTGAAGATGGCCCTTGATAACTTCTCTTCCTAAATAAATAATAAATTGTCGCCTGTCCATTGTCTTGCTAGTATCTACAGCACTGTTATAAATATCGTGAGAATTTACAAGCCTAATATTCTTCTATAATCTTCCCCTAAACCCCACCAGCATTTCATCAATAGTCATCAACTGACCACAAGCATAATTTGATCGACAGTAGGCAATCATGGTTAAATATTTCTGAAATAGCGGCAAGTTTATCGCCATTCTGGATTCGTTCATTTCTTGTGACACTATAATCAAAGCGCAACGCAGCGAATAAGAAACAAAAACGTTTTAGTGTCATCGTGGCATGAAAAATATCGCAGACCTGTTAGATCTATTGCCCATTACGAACTTACATCTTCATTATTTGATTTTAAAGCACCAGACAGTAAAAGGAGAGCAACGAAGGTTTTCATTTCAGCTTTTTCTACATGGTTTGTAAATTGACAGTTTAGGGCCCTACTAGCGTAACACATTGTCAAATCAGTAATTCTTTCATTTGTATGTTCCACTATAATATCTAGCATATGATCGTCAAATATTAAATTTCATGATTGTACTGGTTCGGCTGGTTTTTTTCTGTATGCATCACCTATCCTCGCAGGTATGCGTGTATTGATTGCGTTTTCTTTTTTGAGTTTTTTCGCAGACTGATCGCTTAACTGCCTCTCATTACACGAATAGTCACTACTATAAGCATCTTCTTCAAGTTCTTGCTGCGCAAGAGGTCTGTTGCGGCGGTTCATTATATAAAACAGTCAAACAAAAATAGTGTCACTAAAGATATACTGTGTCACATCTGGCCCGAATTCTTGTGTTTTCAGAAAATAGTCGCCCACGCGTACAATAGGCATGAGGTCTACTACATGAGAGTACCGTACAAAATAGGAAAATTCATAATTGTCCAGTGCCGTGCACCGTTTGCAATATTGGTTAAATTATAAAACTAAATTTGGTCGGGTCAATATTGACCGATAATACCAGTTGAGGGTTAAAATACAATCCTAACTACATAGCAAACCCTAATGCCTACTATTTGAAAGGAAATTAATTTCTCATTTTAATAAAATTATAAAATAAAGATTATTTTATTAAAAATTATCGACTTAATATTATGAGTTTGAAAAAATAGAATACCATTAGGAAACACACGGTATGTTGAAATCGGATTCCCGTGTAAAGTGTTAAAATTATTACATTGATGATTTTAAATTTTATCATTATCATCATCAATTAGCCTATATTTGTCCACTGCTGAACGTAAGCCTTCCGTAAAATTTTCCACTTATTTCTATTTTGAGCTTCTTGCATCCAGTTGGTGGTGATGCGGTTGATATCATCCGTACATCTAGTCGGTGGACGTCCTCTGCTTCGATATGCATCTTGCCTTGGTCGCCATTCCAGAATCTCTCTGGTCCATCTATCATCCGTTAATCTGGCAACATGTCCAGCCCAATCCCATTTAGCCATGGCTATTTTTTCAACTGCATCTGTAACTCCTGTTCTTCTTCTTATTTCTCGGTTTGGTACTTTATCTCTGATGGTAATACCTAATATTGATCTTTCCATAGCGGGTTGTGTAACTCTTATTTTATCTATTGTTCTTTTTGTCAGAGTCAGTGTTTCTGCACCATATGTAAGGACCGGTAAAACGCACCCATGTGAGACCTATCTTTCTTTGTAGTTCAGTTGTCTGATTATGTCGGCCTAAGCGAATGTCATGACCTAGATATATGTGAGCTATTACTTGGTCGATGCTTTGACTCTCAATCAGAATTTTACCGCTAACTACAAGGTTGGTCATGAATTTTGTCTTTGAGGTGTTAATTTTAAGTCCAATTGTTTTTGACACTTTATAGAACGTGTGCAGCATTTTTGTAGCTTTATTAACTCTATCAGATATTAAAACGATGTCATCGGCAAATCTTAGATGGTTCAGATCTTCCCCATTTATATTAATTCCCATATTATGCTCTCGTTCCATTTGCTTGAACATATAGTCAAGAACAGCTGTAAAGAATTTAGGGGAGATACCCTGTCCAATTCCACGTTCTATTCGAAACTTCTTGATATCTTCATGACGGACACAAGCTGTACCAGTTTCGTAAATGCTTTTAATTAAGGCGATATATTGGTAGTCAATGATCTATAGTATCGAACGCCTTTGCATAATCTACGAATACAAGAAAGATAGGCTTGTTATACTCTGTACACTTTTCTATTAGCGTTTTTATAACTTGTAGATGATCATTTTTTCCGTATCTGGAGCGGAACCCAGACTGTTCATAAGGTTGGTAACTATCCAGTTTGTTCTCAAGCCGTTTTGCACAATCTAACAATATATTCATATTGACAACAATTCATTAAAAACAATAGATTTGATAAGGTTTTTAGATTTTAAAGCGAGAAATAGCATAGATTAAACATTTTTCAAGAGAGATCAGCTAAAGGTTAACTAATGATTATAAAGTAGGTGTCATTTAAAAAAATATATTTTGTAGGTTATAAAAGTAAAGTTGACGCATCATTGTTGGTAAACAAATTCTGAAACATCGTATTTATTAATGGCTCATAAACGTAAACGCTTATTTTTAAACTCAAACGTAAATTTTTTATAAACTATTCTACATTATGATTTAAAAAAATATTTTTACAAAATATTGTATACTCACAATTATAATTAAGTTGCAAGATCTATTAAAGACACCAAAAACAAAACATACACCGAATTCTCAAACACCAAGGAATACGGAAGGCATATTCATTGATAAAACTGAAGTGGCTTGTTTACAAATTAATTCTACTAAGCTTTATTTAACGTGATGAATAACTAAATTTATCGTAGACGAGTTGAAATGACCTTGTCCAAAATTATTAATATCAATGATTGTCCGCCAGTGCGGGGTAATCGATTGCATTTTTTTAGAGCAATTCATAACATTAAACAAAATCAAAAAAGAAAGCTATTTCAATGGATTTATTTTACACAACTCTTTACATTTTGAAAAGAATATAACTTTTTTATATTACAGCGATTGTAGACTAAATGAAATATTGGCGACATTGTGTCGCAGTAGCTGACGCATCTGTCAATTGTAGTGGCTTTTGATTTACCCATTAGCGCCCGTGGATACCATCTGAAGGATACAGGGAAAAAAGGAGGAATGTCAAATCACGGACGAAAATGAGAAAATTGGACCATATTATAGTGACACAAACTGTATACTATTTCATATAAAAAGTTCACAATTATGAAACAGATTAGTAAGGATGTAATACATGTTTTTATATTTGTTATACAGAATAAAAAAGGAGGCATGTCCGAACGCTTCAGGGAAAAAGGAGGTATGTCCATGTGACCGACGTTGACGAAGCGGTTAATAAAAACGTAGAAAATATGGACGAATTCATAAAATAAGTCAATTAAAAATTAAATAGACAAAGTTATGTAATAGGACCATATTACAAGTGTGTTAGGTTCAAGTTATTTCTACAAATACCAGAACAAGCAAGAATTCAAATTATTACAAAAGTTCAACTTAATGGAGTCGAAAAAAACCCAAAATATATACTTATGCGAATTAATTACTGTACAAACTGTACAGCAACCAAGACCACAAGCATCGGAGGACTCTGCACGTCTTCATGATGCCGCCTTTAGTTATAGAAACCGCCATAATGTAAATGACGAAACACAAGAAGTTCCAGTATTTCAGAAGGCTTTTTTGGCATTCCATGGAACTGGAAAAAAAAGTTAGAAGTTCTATAAAAGTCACTAAAATTGACAGGCCACGCTCCAAAAGATACTAGAGGAAGACATGGAAACCATCATCATCAAGTTTCTATAAAAACAACTGTATAACGCAGCATATAGGGTCTTTCAGGGACAGCAAAAATCATTCTAGTTTGAAAAACTCATCGAAATTATACTTATCGATGGCTTAATCTGCAAAAAAGCTAACTCCATTTAGGCAAATTTTTCAGTATGAACATAAAACCGTTCAGTTGATGAATAATTATACTTACGGTTAATTACTAAATATAAATAATCATAAATAACTTTGTTTGGCCTAAAACTTTTTTTTGTGCCATAAAAGGAGTTAGCTTTTTTTACATATTCAGTGAGAGATATAAAAAGGGAGTTAGCCTGTTTTTTTAGTCTTTTAAAACAAATTAATATACTAAACTAAACTTTACTAGAACTAAAATTCAGAGGTATCAAGAAAAAATAAAATATTACAGTATAGAAATTTAGATTGTTTAAAAAAATGTTTATTTATGAGGAGATTATTGCAGTTGGAATAATAATAATCAGTTGGGATGAAGATTTTTAGATCTTGAAGATCCTGGAACTTTTTGATGGTCGATGGCAATCTATCAGAATGGAAGTTCGGCAGATGAGTAAATGATTAATTATTTTATCACGCCGTTGGGGAAGTATCTTCCATTTTTCTTCAAAATTTAATTTATAAAATACGTCACCATTTGCAGTATATTTCAAGGCTCTGATTTCATTAAACTTGAGAAGAAAAATTAAAAATGTTTACTACCTTACTGTCAAAGGTGAAGAAAAAAAATTTAGCTTGAAATTCCCCTTCATTTTTCCAGGTCGAATGGATTTAAGAAATTTGATATCATTAAACGACTTAAAGAATGAATGTGCTAAATATTCAACGTAGTATGGTTTTGGATTTTTGCGAGCGCTTCGGCAAATACTAATGTATTCAGCAGGTACATTAACAATTTTATTTCGAAGGTTTTTTTTTATGGAGGCATGCATAGAATCTACCTCCATCTGTGTGTGACCTACTTTAAGGTACTTCTGTTCAACAACGATATTTCTGGGCATTACCAAAGCATTTGAGGCCGTAACGTTTCGGTTTTAAGCTGTAAATCACTACTTTTTGTCTGTGGTGTCCAAGATTTGTGGTAAAACTTCATCTATAAAAAAGTATAAAATGACCAAAGCAAATTCTTCAGTGGAAACTCCACTTTCTGTCTCATTTCATAAAAAGCAGTACGCTTCCTTAGTTTTTGAATACAATGAACAATAATACTTTAAAATGCATAATGTATGTCTGAATTGTCAATATAAATGAGTCAGATAAAATTAAATTATTAGAAGAATTTTTCACTATGTAACAAACAACAAAATTTGTTTAATTTACTGTTTGTATTTTGAGAACGATTTCCGAAGTGGAAATTGAAACGTCAATAAACGTATTTTTATCTTTTATTGTGGCTTACTCCCAGTTTAATAGTAATTAATTTACAATGCCACAATAAAATAGCTTCAGAACAATATTAATGAACAAAGATTATGCACATTAAGTTTAGATTTGTAATACAGTGATGATAGGTATACATTTGGTACTGATAGCAGAGCCTGAACATCAACTGCAAATACGTGATCTTCTCATTTTTTATGTTTTTTTTTTTCAGTACGAGCCTGCTCTTTTTTTGTTGTGTTTCTTGTATTTATCTTCAGATACAAAACCCAATTTATATGACATGCATTTTTCGCAGGCGTCTTTTTAAAGGTGAAATAATGATATGTTACGTTATTTGTAGAATACCAGTCTGAAACATAATAATCATAAAACGACTGTTTTAATAACAACCGTATGGGCACGATTCCACGGTGAAACTACTTTCTAACGGTTGGCGCAACACGGAGTTGGCGCTTTTACCGTAATGGGGGTCTTATGCATGGAGGTAGCTTGTTTCTGGACAGGCTATTTGAAAGGTTTACGATAAAAATTAAGAGTTGGCGGTTTGTAAACTGATATATAGCTGGGTAAAGAAAGCGATCCACAAATAAAACGATATTACGAAAAAAGTGGAGTTAGCTTGTTTGCAGATTAAGCCATCATTATATGAGGATTTAAATATTAACAAAATGTACACAATATATGTGGAAAAATTTCCAGACATGCATACTTTATACGTAACATAAAGAAGTATTTTTTCAACTAAATTTAATATTTCCTTTGGTTTCCCAAGGACCGATAAGTGTAGTTCTTGTGATGAATATTTATCAAAAATTAGGAGTCTTGCGAAGCAGTGTCCATTAGCGAAATCTTTGGAGGAAACAAATAAATTAAATGCTGATATTAAACAACTAAATACAGCTAGACAACTAAATAAACTTAAAACCCAAGCATTTTATAACAGAAAACAAGCTGCGAAAATAGCTAGTAGAAAAATATACACATAGAGGCTATATGCATCAATTTTGGTGCTACAAAACTGTCGGAATACTTGAATGTATAGTATTTAAGTCAGTTGAAAAATTTCTCTCTGACTCGATTTATAAGGATAGTTCAATATTATGCCGGTCCAGACCTAGCAGACAAAACGAAAACACAATTCTGAAACAAAAACACAATAAAACGGCGACAAAATTTGTCGTCAAAAGACAAAACAAAATTGAAAGAAACTGTCCACACCAGAAAAACAAAATATAAAAACAAATTCAGTTGATGACGTTGTTGTTGTGATTAGTGTTGGTTAACCATGTGGCGTTTTAATCAAGAAAAAAAATGAAACTGAAGATTTACTGCTAGCCGTAAGTTTTTTTTTTGCTCTCTTCATCATCCCAGGTTGCTTAAAGAAAACCCAAACGTTTTTGGATTAGACCAAGCCTAAAAATGCGAGAAAGTTGTTCGATAGACAAATTGTTAGTTCAGCTGCGAGCAGATGATATTGGACGAAGTGGTGAAATTCGATCAAGCTTCAAAAATTTTTTAAGAATGTCCACCGAAGATTTTGAGAATCTAATATGCCTTGTTGGTCCTGCAGTTGCAAAAAGACATACTAACTTTAGAAATGCTATGAGTGTAACAGAAAGGTTAGCAATCACTTTAAGATTTTTAGCAACAGGTCATTCTACCACAGCCTAATGTATCTTTCAAAAGTATCAAAGCAATAAATATCTGTAATAATACCTGAAGTATGTAAAGCTTTAATAAACAGTCTGAGTGGTTATGTACAGGTATCTTAAACTTTTACAATAAATAAACTCCATATTTATTGGTTAAATGTTTAATACAAAAGAAGTTGACGATAGGTACATACTACATGCAAAATAATGATGAGTCTACTAGTTTTTACATTCAAAAAGTTCATCATCAATTTCGTTCGTTTTCTTGATCTGAATACTGAGAAAGCTCTGTATCAATACTGGGTGGATGTGAAAATAAAGGTTGTGTGTTGGTGTTTGGTGGATTTAACTAATAATTTTGTGGGTCAGCACTGGGTGGATTTGAGTATGAATGTTGCGTGTTGGGTGGATTTGAGTATAAATGTTCAATGCTGGGTGGATTTGAGTATAAATGTGTGTCAATGCTGGGAGGAGTTGAGTATGAACTTGTGTCAATGCTGGGAGGATTTGAGTATGAATGTTGTGTGTCAGTGCTGGGTGGATTTGAGTACAAATGTTGTGGGTTGGAGTTGGATGGAGTTGTGTGAACATTTGTGTTGAGACTAAGTAACAGAAAAATAGACTTAATTTTGATAAAAATTGTACATTCTATTTCTCCTACTGCTTAACTCGTTTTGGCACGCAAACGCGTCCACACTGCGCCGACAACTTGTCGTCAAATACACAGACAAAACACAGACTTTTTGATCTTTACCGACCTGAGACGGGACCTGCAAAAGTTTTCAAATTTGCAAACAAAACAAAATTGTT
>OU898281.1:40766748-40795763 GCA_918026665.1 Diabrotica balteata
TTATTCCAGAGGTCATCGAACAATTAATACAAAAGGTACACAATGTAGGATTGGAGGATATACAAGATATATCACGAAAGGAAATTCAACATGCCCTCAAAAATATGAAAAAATAATAGAGCTCCGGGGAGAAGATAAAAATAATATATAAAAACTATTTATAACAGTTATGGAGTACGCATTTAAATGACTAGAGTGGGTGTCAAAGGGTATTAGCATCGATGGAAAGATATAATGGAAAATTGTATTCACTTAATATTTTAATAAAACAAATTTCAGGCATGCAACAAAATAAATTAACGAATCTTCTTCTTCTTGTGGTGCCTATCCGTTACGGATGTAGGCAACTAGCAGGGCAATTCTAACTTTATTGAAAAATCAGTCCTGAAGTGGTCAAGGAAAACCATAAATTTATGAATACAGAACGTTATGGATAAAAATGTTCACGTACCACAATTTAACCACAAATCACAAGTATCACAAAATACAGTAATATGTTACACCGTCTAAGAGATGAAACTATGCAGAAGCGTCTTGCATCCCAGATATTGAGATTTTTAACCATAGATAGCGTCAGCAGAAAATTATATTTGCCGTAACCGTTCAGGTACACTGGGCGTTAATGGATTAAACTTTGCTAATATTTAACGAGAATACCCTGGTTTGTCTTTATCATTATATTTTATTAATTTTTTTACCTCTGCAAAATTGGTATACTAACTTACTCAGATAAATTGCGGGGTAACCGGAACAGTAAGGGAAAACGGAACCATGAAGTGTGTATTAAATAATTCAAATCTAATGAAAATACAGCAAAGGGCAAATATAGATAGCGCGGTAGATAATATATATATATATATATATATATATATATATATATATATTATATATATATATATATATATATATATATATATACAGTGTGGAAACCACTTATGGAATAAAATTGTTTGTGTCCTTATTTTAGAAAATAATAAAAAACGTTGAGATACCTTAACTTTTAAATTTAAATGTACGCTTTTTAGACATAAATTTGAATGTACAGGGTGATCAATGCAAGTCTGGCATAGTGCATAATCTGTATTTTAAATGAAACACCCTGTATATTTTCATGTTTTTAAAAGCTCCTTAACAACCTGATTTCAACGAACTATATCATGTAGGGTCTATTATGAATAATACAAGGTGAAATTTTGAAATTAGGTATTTTCTTCAAGACAATGAATTCATAGAATACCCGAGGTAATTGATTGGATTACATTAAAATAAATGCTCAACATGTTCTCCACCTTGTTGTTGGCAATAACACAGTCTCCTATAAAACTCGTTCCGAACTTTGTTTAAAGTTTGAGGTGAAATATTCCGTATTTCTGTAGTTATCCTTACTTTTTGAGGTCTTCAATGATAGTTGATTGTGTTGCATATACTTTGTTCTTGAGATAACCCCACAAAAAAATTCAAAGGCGTAAGATCTGGCGACCTAGCTGGCCGCTCACTAGTCCTCTTCATCAAATCCACTTATTGAAGAAGATTTCATTCAAGTAATTTCTCACCATTAAAGCATAATGGGGTGTTGCACCGTCCTGCTGGAACCAGACAGTTTCATGCGGTAGGGTCGGATCTATTGGATTGGGATATAAGTTAGCCAACTAAGGAAGAACATCGTCTCTTAGCATGCTTAAATATTTTTCCGCTGTCAAATTATCATCTATAAATATAGGACCAATAATATGATCTCCTATAATACCTGCCCAAACATTCAACTTTTGAGGATACTGAGTGTGTGTCTCACGCATCCAATGAGGATTCTCCGCTGACCAATATCTACAGTTTTGTCAGTTTACCTCTCCGTTCAATGTAAATTTTGATTCATCAGAAAAAAGAATTGTGCCAAGAGCTATTTCATTGTTAATTTTATCCCTCATTCTTTTGCAGAAATCCATTCTACGATCCGGATCGTCTTCTGTTAGCTCCTGCACAAATGTCAATTTATATGGATGAAGTTTTCTTCATGGAGAACACCTTAGGACAGTTGTGTGACTCACATTATTTTGACGTGCAATTTGACGTGAACTTGGACGTTGGATTC
Organism: Diabrotica balteata; assembly: GCA_918026665.1. NCBI lineage: Eukaryota > Metazoa > Arthropoda > Insecta > Coleoptera > Chrysomelidae > Diabrotica > Diabrotica balteata. The sequence goes on from OU898281.1 coordinate 40,768,838, forward strand.
TCTGCGACACTTAACAAAATATCCACTTTCACTTCATCTTCAATGAAGTTCGATTTTCTTTTTAATGGTTTGACATATCCAAGTTCTCTGAATTGTGCATAAATTTTGACATAGTGAAATATTAGGCAACTGAGGATACCTCTGATTAAATAAGTTTACTACTTCAACTTGACTTCTACAATTCTTCCCGTAACCGATCATCATTAAAATCTCAATTCGGTGAGCCTTAGTTAAATATTTCATTTTTATTTCTGCAAGAAATTAGTTTTTAATTAAGAATTTATTATTTTAATGTAAAATGTCAACAGCATGTCAACTGATTGATAACAATCCGCATTATTTACCGATTTAGTTTAATTAGCAGACTATCTATACAGTTTTTACCTATTCACGACAAAAAATGTTAACACGGTTACTAAACAGAAATTTTCCCCAATATACAGTGTACTGACACTCAGAGTAGAAGTCTAGCTAATTTAAAATAATATCATAACACGTGATAAATTATTAAATTTAAAATTTTACCTCTTATTATTATTTATAGACCCTACATATATAGTTCATTGAAATCAGGATGTTAAAAGTATTTTAAAAACATAAAAATATACAGGGTGTTTCATTAAAAATAAGGATTATGGAGTATGCCAGACTTGCGTGGATCACCTTGTACATTTAAACTTATGTTTAAAAAGCGCACATTTAAATTTAAAAGTTAACGTGTCCCAGAGTTTTTGATTATTTTCTATAATAAGGACACAAACAATTTTATTTCATAAGTGGTTTCCACACTGTATATATAAAGTTTAGTATCGAAGGTATAATATGGAAAAGATAAGAGTGTCATAACAGTATTGTCAAATGAATTTGGTTCCGTGAATGCAAACGATTTTCCATTTAAGACAAAATGAAAGAAGAAGTACCATAGCCACATGTGTAGATCAAATGGATAATAACATAGCCAATTACAGAATGGCTATGATAGGAAAAAAGTGGTATACCTTTAATTATACCAATAATATTGGATTATTGACTTATGTGTTACTAATGTTATTAAACTAGACCACTCTTATGGATATGATTAAGGCAATCTACATTTTAGAAGAGAAATTGCAGTATCTTTTAAAAATTAGAATTAAAACCAAAAATGTCTAAACTGAAGAAAGCTTCTGTGTACAATACCACCTTAGAAAACTGCCACTTAATAGTTTACCAACAGGCAAGAAGAAGTTTCCTGTGTAAAATTAAAACTACTTATGTGAAAGTTGTCAAACTAAAAACTCACGATAAATCGTTTGACAAATTTCATAAATTGTAAACATTTAAATTTCAATAAATTAAAAAATAGTTAATCTTAGTTTTACGTTCAGTAATTGCCCAGGGGGTAGTTAACGACCCTCTATCAAACTCATAAACGAAATATCAAAAAATAATTACAAACATTTTTTATGTCTAATTTAATAACAATTTAAACACAGAACATTAATTTAAATGGTTTTAATTATGTTCACAGTTCGAAAATTAGGTATTGACACTAAAGTTTCAATCAGATATTAAAACTACCAATAGTGAATTATTATAAAATTGAAGTTTGTACAAAACTCGTTAATACACTTAATACTACCTGTGGGCTATCTGACGGATTACCAAAAACTCCATATATATTTTCGTATTTTAGCATGTATAATGAATGATGAGGATCAAATTTAGAACGAGAATATACGCTGGGATCCCCAGTATATAATGGAATTTGCATTTTTCCGAGATATTGATCCTCAGCCATGGACTTATTAAAATTCCTCGCAGAATTTCATTCACATTGTATCTAGTCCATCGACGAATAAAACTTGGTCGCGTCCACTGTTTTCATAGTCGCTACCGCGGAAATTTTTTCTTATACTGTTCGGTCTAATAAAAACAAAAAACTTTATAATTTTATAAAACAGTCAAAAATAATTAAGCTGAATAGCGTGTTAATAAAAAATGATTTTTAAAATATTGTTTAACGGCTTTTTAAAACTTACTAAAAAGAATTCAATCCTTTGGATATAGTTGAAAACTAAAATTAAATAGGTACTTATTTGGTACATACAGCGCAAAAGAAATCATTAGAATACGGGCATATTTGTGTTTCGCGGACCTTAAAAGGCATTTAATTAGAACAAACTATAGGACGTTATTCACGTATTGTACACAAGAGAGATACCTCAAGGAATAATCAAAATGATCATAAATATCTATCAAAATAACACAATAAAAGTAAAAGTAGAAGACGAACTAACTCTACTATAGCAGAAGACTGTATTACAGCTGGCAATGGGATCAGACAGGGAAATTTTCTCTAGTCTTCTAGACTTCTCCAAAGTCCTCTATTGTTCAACCTCATTGTAATAACAGCAAATTTACTAAGATGTAAATTGAGGTTGGAAGGTCAAATAATAGAACAAGTGATGGAGTTTAAATATTTACGTAACACATTATTTAGCTACGAAAATCTCGAAACAGAAGTGGAAGATCAAGTGAATATGGCAAAGAGAGCCGCAGACTGGTAAGCAGAGGGTATGAATGAAACAATATGCAAAAATACAAATATCGGGAAAAAATAAAAGGCAGATTTTACAAAACAGTCATCAGATCAATCAGATAAAATATGGAACCAAAGAAGACATTATTTTTAAAGCTTTGCCTTAAAGAACAACGATACATAACGCATCTGATACATTTTGTTCTTGACTAATCTTCTTGTTTTGCTGATATAAATAAATACCTCTAAATTATTTAGTTTTACAGGTTCACATATCTGAAATCAGTCATTAAAATAACTAGGGTGTAAAAGCATATTCAGACGAGACTAATAAAAGCTCAACATGCATTCAACGCTTTAAATAAAATTTGGCAAACAAACGAAATACCAGAAACAACAAAAATTAAAATTTTTAATAGTTGCATCAAACGTGTTTTACTTTCTAAAGCAGAAATATGGAAACAGGACGAATTAAAGAAATAAAAAACTGCAAACTTTTGTAAACATATTCCTAAGAAAAATCCTAAAAATATACTCGCCTAACAGAATAACTAATACAATTTACTTTTAAGTCACTTTTACACGATGACAATTGGCGAGACAATTGTCAGAAGACCACTTACTGGTATGAAATTATTGTCTTCATCTAAGCACTTCAGGCCAATCGCCTTGCCAACTGCCCTCATAATTGGCCCAAAATTCAGTTGTCTCTGGGAGTAGACTGAGGAGAATGAGCTGCACCCAGTGAGCCCTTTACCACCACTCGAAATATCAATTGTCGCGACAATTAGCGCCGTATGAACGGTATAGGCTAGTAGTGCTGTCTTGTTTTTTGCCATTTCCCCCTAGTTCTCTTGTGTCAGTCAAAACTTACACGTGGTTTGCATTATTTGTAGCTGTCTACTTCCATAGCAATAATTGGCCCCGTATAAACATTTTCTCGTTCAACTGGACTGGTCTCTGAGAATGCGTAACCACTTGACGACAATTGTCTCTCCAGTTGTCATCGTGTAAACGCGGCTTTAATGCCATTACGCACTTCCAGATCTATTTTATTAACAACGCTTTAATCTGATTTATAATATATATATATATATATATATATATATATATATATATATATATATATATATATATATATATATATATATATATATATATATATATTATATATATATATAATATATATATATATATATATTATATATATATATATATATATATATATATATATATATATATATATATATATATATATATATATGCTATTGTGATATTTCAAGTCTTGGTGCGCCAAGCAATAATTAGCTAATTAATTTTTTTGATTAATTAAAATTATTTAAATGATATGATTATGATTCTATCACAATTTCTAATTCTCTAATCTCAGGGTTTTATTCGTGCTTCAATATCTATGCTATTACATGTGAAAGGTAAGGTCCAAAGAATACCGGAATAATAAACAACACATATATGATATAACACTATATATTGAAATAAAATAATGAAATAATTCACACTCAAATGTTTTCGATAAATAAATCTCATATAATGATTCTCAAAATTTTGTTATACGTACGTGAACCTTCAAAATTAATGGTACAAACAATATTAGTTGAAATCTCAAAAAAGCAAATATTATTCTAAATCTCCTAATCAAAATATTTATATCCTTTCTAAATTAAGTGTAAAAATTGTGTTATCAATGAAAGAAAAACTGCAGAAAACAAAACTATCTCTCTCTGATGATGAGTGGTCCAAATCCTTGTTATTTGTAGACTATATTATTTACTCGTGGCCGCTCCCTAAGTAATCAGCAATCTTACAATAAATTATTGCAAATCTCTCGTCCTTAATGATCTCCTTCAAATGCACGAATCGTTCAAATTATGCTAGCTTCTTCTTCTCTCAATAAACTGAATCTCTCGTTGGCCTGCTTCTGTCAGATACACTAACTACACGAAAACTCACAAACTTTCACTGCTACTGCTTCCTACCTCTGGGAAACTACCCGAGAACAACGGCCGTTCGCCTTGCACCCTTGGAAACCAACTAACTATCTTTTTTCACTCCGAAATCTAGCTAAACTTTCATTCCTACATACCTCCCACCTTTTTTAATCTCCGCCAATCAAAACTCGTCACAATTCCCCATTCTTTCATTCCGATAACAAACAAATTTTTACCTATAATTATAAAATTTCCTAAAACTTATTTACAAATAATATTTTTCTATAATTCTTAAAAACTAACAAAAACATCTTTCCAAATCTCTTCTATTGTCTATAATCGCTGCGTTAATGTATTTGGAAAAACCCGGTTCAATTGTCTTTGGGATTTCACTTAAAATTATGCGGGTCACTCAAGTATAGTATAACAAAGGAAATAATTTATGCTTAGCTTACATTTTGTTTAATACAGGTAATCCAAAAATTTAAATATTTTCCTTCTTCGAAATGTTTGTTGGGTATTATCCTAATTATCTGAATTATTTTAATGTTTTTGAATCTTGAAATATTTTAGACAAACCAATATCTTTCTCGTTTTTACATATCATAACAATATATATATTTATATTATACTAGAAAGCACCAACCTTCTGGCTTGTTTAAATAATACCGAAACCCATCTGTTTTGGTCGTACCAGATATTCCCTTCAGAGACATTGAACTTGTAATATGAGTTATGAGTACATAAATATTGTATTTTTAGTATTGTTCTGAAGCTATTTTCTTGTGACATTTTAAAGTAATTACTATTTAAATGGGAATAAGCCACAACTAAAGGTTAAAATACGTTTATTGACGTTTCAATTTTCAGTTTGGAAATCAGAAATCACAATTCAGAAATAAATTTTGAGAACAATTTCCGAAGTGGAAATTGAAACGTTAATAAACGTATTTTAACCTATAATTGTGGCTTAATCCCCTTTAAATAGTAATTATTATATTTTCATGTTGGTCTAATTAAGTTAAAGATTTTTTGATGAATTCAAATTTAGTTTTATTATTAAAAGTAATGTATTTTTGTGCGATGAAAAGAATGTTATGTTTCATTTTCTTATGTACCATATTTAAGGCAGAAATAAACGCTTTACGAGATTGTAGCTCATACTTTAGATATTTTGATTGACTAACTTTTTGAGATATTTTATAAGATGATTAAACTCACTTATGTTCACTTAAGTATTATTTTTTCAAAATGTTTAAAATGACCTCCTTCAAACGTGACAAAATTTAACTCTTAGCCTCATTGGTGGTCCTATTCGTACTAATATTCTTGACGTATACTCCTTTAATTACAGTAAAAGTGGTTTCACTTAAATTGACTGAAACTTTGCGTAGATGCTGATCAATAACTATTTATTTACCAAGACTTAGAAACTAATTATATCTGGGTTTTTGAGCATCAAAATATTAGTTTTTATTTTATATTGTATATTGAATGTGTGGGATGGTACGTCTCAAACTCATGATTTTGAAAATAGACTAAAAACCAACACTATAAAGTTTTAATACTTAAAAACATGGTGTAAGGTATGTGTACCAAATAAGGCAAACTTAACATTATTACCTTTTTATGTAATATATTTGGCAGGTAGGATGTCGAGAAAATGTGTGTAACATACTTTAATTCTAGTAATGTAAATGTGAAAAATGATTTCGGAAATGGTATTATCATAATTAAATAAATTATTAACTTTTATAGTAGGGCCTTGTTAGAAACCCATCCTTTAAATATGGCTCACACCTGCTTCTTAATATAGCACAACCGAAATTTTAATTTATAAAGCATGTTAATGGCAATAAAATCAATGACAACATTTACCAAATATTTAATGAATATAATAATATAACTAATAAATGATATGATATCATTTCTCACACCATGAACACATATGAAATTCGACAATTATTTGTCTTTGGATGTCAACCCTACACTTTCCTCATGAACACACTGTTTGCAAAATATCATGTAAGCTGTTCTGTCTTTACAGCATACATGACAAAACTACTAGACCACTTTTGATCTTTTACTGCAGCTTTGACGAGGATAGTCGTTTTTATTGCTAGATTTCTCCAGATGTTGCTGGTTCGCCGAAATTATTATTTTTGTTTTCCTAACAAAATTTTTCCGAGAAGCATTATTTACTTTGGCACTCTGTTGCTTTTGTCTTCTTTTGTCTTTTAGCGAATAGTTGATTACTTACTATTTGCGCCCTGTAGTTACGTGCTTTCTGTCTAGTGGTTTGAAGTAGAGATGGGAAAAACCTACCGGTTTTAACCGAAAACCGGTTTTTTTACTTCGAAATAACCGGTTTTATCGGTTGTTTTTTTTGTCCCGGTTATAACCGGTTTTTTATTTTTAAAGTAAAAACCGGTTATTAGGTTTTTACAGTGATTAGGATTAGGTTAGGTATTATTTTGGATCCCACCCAATCATAATTATTATTCTCAAGTAATTATTCCAAACAAAACTAAAATTCAATTTTTATTTTATTTTATAAATACAGAAGCAAACTGAAAGTCACTCACATCAGCCAGAAACAATTAAATTTTATTATAGTATTTCGTTGAAAAAGTATTTGTAATCATAATATTCTTACATAAGAACTGATCTGGTATTTATACATCATCTATTTTTCACACTTAACTCTTGACATTGAAAGTGGGTAAATGGCTTTTTCTGATTACCAAAAATAATGACTATGAATATCGAGTTACCGATTACGAATACGAATCTCGAAGGATTTCCCTACATTTTCAAAACGATTTATACCCATACCGGAAGTCGTAAATGAGTTAAAAGTAATACATGATAATTATTTTTGATGGTAGTAAAAATAAAAGATGAATTGCATTATCCAATTTATTTTTAAGTAAAATATTTATGTTTAAATATTACTTTCTTTAAATCCCATTTGAAAGAGTCTGGGAAATTTTTGTTGGGGAATTTTTTTCTCAAAAAACACAAAAAATTGTGTTGTATTTACATTGATATTAATGTTCTTTCGATAGTATACTAATTTTGATCATATTGATATCGAGTCGAATGTAGTATCGCAAACTAAAGTGCATTGTAAATGTAACTTTCTAATCTATTGGAATAAATAAACCGAAAACCGGTTTTTGGAAAAACCGGTTTTTTTGGCCGGTTATAACTGCCAGGTTAAACCGTAAGCAAAAAAAACCGGTATAACCGAAAACCGGTGTTTTGTCAAAAACCGCCATCCCTAGTTTGAAGTCGCTTTTTGAGCTGTGGAGTTTTTAAAATTTGTTGGAAGGGACAGTCCAGTTCGTCAGGTTTGTCGCTATTATCATCATAATCATTAAGAAGAATATCACATGAACAGAAAATAGCTCATTATTCAAATAAATAGAATTGCTGGATTGGCTTCTCCTTTTTCGGGAACTACGGAAGGAGTGGATGCATAGCCAGGAATAAATTTTGGAACAAAAGCATAAATCACAGTAGCTTGAGAGTAACTGGGGATGCTGCTTTTGACTATACCTTGCTGAAGATATGTTTTAGATACCCGTCTGATAATTACTCTGTTTTATTTCTCCTTATTTGTCAACCAATGTAATTAGATTTCGTCATTCCAATACGACTCGATTAGTTTAAATTCTGACTTGTCCATTGCCTCTAGCTCATCAGTTGTATTGCCAGGTAGGTAGTACAGTGTAATACTGTGATATTTAGCAGCCCCACAAATATTTAGAGCTAAATGTCACGCTGCTTCTTCACAAAGTAGAAGAACTTCTCCTGTGGCAAATATTCATTCCATTCTGGCTTGCATCGCGGTCCTATAAAAATGATCTTTGCCATTGCATTTCTACATGACACGATAAATTCATATTCCCCATATTAAAGAGCAACAAGGTATAGCCGTTTTTCATTTTTCTTTGCCAACACTTGAGAGAGCCTTGTGAAGAGACAGGCAACAACCCTTTTCATCCATATTATAGATGATCTGTGGTAAGTCAAATGCCTTTAATTAGGTTATGATATTTTTAACCTTCTGCAAATCATCGGAGATCATCAACAATCATTTATTAAATTTTGCAGCTTTTCCTGGATTTATATGTTGCACATTTCTTCTAATAACCTCTGGATTCTTTAATAGGAATAAGTTGAGCTATTTGCGTTCAGCCAAACACTTTGATTTATTAAAAGTATTCTGCAAATTATTTTTTTAAAAGATCACAAATATACAGCCCCGGAGAACTTTAGCTGTAACTGGATAATCAACTTTAGCAAGCCGAAAAATTATTTGAGAAAGTTTTATTTCTTAAGCCTTTTGAAAGCAAGATTTCCATTCATTTCTTGGTTGCTACACCAATACTTACGTGGTTGTGTAACTTACGCCCGAGGATGCAGTTCTGACTGATACTCCTTTATCAACAGATCTAATCGATTTTTTTAAATCATCCTCAGTCCAGGTTGCACGTTTTTTCTTTGAATCAATCTAAAAATACAAAAAAAAGCTCAATAAAATAATGCACTCACTCTCCTGTAGATTCAGGATAAGTAAAAAATATTAATTTAATTACTATCTAAGATTTTAAAAAAATGTTTTTTAATATTGTTTATTTAATTTTTTTTTATAAGTCTTCTTGTAATATTATATATTTTGTGTTTTTTGATTTGTTTTTTTTTTGTATATAATTAATATTCGTTATATGTATGTATTAAAAAGTGTGGTTCTTGTAGCACAATAAATAAATAAATAGTATTTTTTCATGCTACTTAGCTTTTGCCGAGCTGTATTACCAATAAGTAATTTGAATTACATACTGGATCTATTTATAATTTTTAAACACTACCCGATATTCTACAAAAACAGGAGTGTGTCGAATAAGGTCGGGCCTTGTTTGGAGCGCTATGGATGGGTCTTATTGGAAGTCATTGGCTTAACAGCAGATTAAAGTCGTGAGCTCTTAAAAACATTCGTAAATATAAGCCGTTTTAGAAAAATGTCACTACTATGTTAAAGAGCATAATTTGTTGTTCATAGACACAAATTTACAATTGCAAATTTTTTATATCAAAGGGGATGTAAACAGACGACTACGAGATGCCAGCACCCAACTGATATCAAGATAATTCGGCTTCTTCTTCTACTTTTTGTAGATCTTTCGATCTGTTTAATTCTGAAGCTGCCTCTGGTTAATTTCTTGGGAGGTAGATTGCCAACTATCCCTCCATCTTTTAGGTGTTCTTCCGGGGGGTCTTGAACCGGGCGGATTGTTTTCTAGGGCAATTTTTGCGAGTCTATTCTCATCCATTGTCTTACATGGTTGTACCACATCCTCTTGCGCTGCCTTCCCCATCTTACAATATCTTGAATTTTGCACTGCTCTCTAATGTATGTATTTCTCGCTCTGTCTCTTCTTGTTTTCCCCATTATTGTTCTTAGGGTTTTCATTTCGGCAACCCTTAGCATCTGTTTCATTTTGTTAGTATCTTCGCGCACTTCTATGCCATATGTCATGATCGGTCGTATGCAAGTCTTATAGATTCTAATTTTACTATCTGTGCGCATATACGGATTTGACCAGACTATCTCCCGCAGACATCCTGACAGTGCAGATGCTTTGTTCATCTGACTCCTCAGGTCCTTTACTGGGTCGTGGGTGCTTGATATATATATATGCCCAGATATCTGAATTGCATCACCTATTCTATGGGGTTGTCCTCAACCACTAACTTACATCTGAGCGGATCTTTTGCTATTGTCATACATTTAGTTTTGTTGGTAGAGATGTTCATATTTAGTAGTCGGCTTGTTTGAAAGAACTGAAAGAGCTGCCTTTGGAGATCATCTTCTGATTCGGCAATGATTGCTGCATCGTCTGCCTAACACACCATACCAATTCGGCACTTTTTCAAATTATTAATATGAAACCACGAAGTTGGGCCTTGTTAGACCTTATTAGCCTTATTTCGTTCATGTACCGGATTTCTCAATATATTTTGACATCCACTTATTTTCTTTAATTTTGGGAATAGAAAAAAAAGTTTCAAATAAAAGTGGTATTAATCAAAAGACTGATATTTTTTGTACACACTTATGACAAGTCGAAAGAAAATGCAAAAAAGTATTTTTGAAGTGTGTATATTTTAGGCAATTCCTAGCTGAGCGCTTTCGGCTTTACAAAGCCATCATCAGAGCTATGCTACAATAAAATGTTCTAATAAGTACTAATTGGTAAAGATTGTAATTTTTAACTTACGTCAATTTTTAAATACCACTACAAAGGAGAGATCTCATTTCCTTAAGTTTCACAATTATGATTTTGTAGGAGTTGGAATTTTTAAAACATATAAAAAACATATAAAAGGTCGACACTGGACGTCACAAACACGTTAAAAAATTGAAAAATTTTTTTGTCATGGTACGGGTTTAAGACCCGACCATCTATTGATGTGAGGATGTAGACTGAATAGAACTAGTGAAATCAAATGTCGGTCCTTTTAAACGATTTTTCAAAAGTGACAGGTGACAAATGTCATATATAGGAAATAGAGATTGTTTTTTAAATTCTTACAAAATTATTTAGTAGTTTGGAATTACTACTAGTCATCAAAGACTTTCTAAAAATTAAGTTTTTAAAATTAAATTTTATGTGTTCATCACATAAAATACATAAATTAATCAATAAAATTAATGTCATTCTGTATGATGTGATGAACACATAAAATTTAATTTTAAAAACTTAATTTTTAGAAAGTCTTTGATGACTAGTAGTAATTCCAAACTACTAAATAATTTTGTAAGAATTTAAAAAACAATCTCTATTTCCTATATATGACATTTGTCACCTGTCACTTTTGAAAAATCGTTTAAAAGGACCGACATTTGATTTCACTAGTTCTATTCAGTCTACATCCTCACATCAATAGATGGTCGGGTCTTAAACCCGTACCATGACAAAAAAATTTTTCAATTTTTTAACGTGTTTGTGACGTCCAGTGTCGACCTTTTATATGTTTTTTATATGTTTTAAAAATTCCAACTCCTACAAAATCATAATTGTGAAACTTAAGGAAATGAGATCTCTCCTTTGTAGTGGTATTTAAAAATTGACGTAAGTTAAAAATTACAATCTTTACCAATTAGTACTTATTAGAACATTTTATTGTAGCATAGCTCTGATGATGGCTTTGTAAAGCCGAAAGCGCTCAGCTATGAATTGCCTAAAATATACACACTTCAAAAATACTTTTTTGCATTTTCTTTCGAAAAGTGGTATTATTTTATCTCTACCGACCAACAATGTAGCAACAAACCAAATTTTGTATACAGGGAGTGCACAATAAAATGTATCTTCAATGTTTCAAATGGGACACCTTGTATTTTTTTACAGTTTTTAGTAGCCCTGCATTTCCTAATTTCCACTATATAACATTGTGTAGCATTAGTTTTGTTCTAGGTGGTTAAAGGCTGGTAAGGGGTCTTGGAGGCGACATGAAAATTGAAAATTTAGATGGTCATAATAACACAATATCTGACGCATTAGAAAATTAGAGACGAAGTTATTACTTGTGCATTGATAACAATGCAGGGCACTTTGAGCATCTTTTGTAATCTTAAATGTAGTATTGGAAGTTATTAATTTTGTTGACTTTTTAAATATATTTTTTCTAAATATGTATTTTTTTCTTATCTTAGTATAGTATAGTATTATCATACGCCAATATAGAACAAAGCTATTGCTACACTATGTTAATTGTAATCAGGAAATGCAGGGCTACTCAAAACTATAAAAAAATACAGTATGACCGTTTTAAATATTGAATATGCATTTTATTGGGCACTCCCTGTATACAAAATTTGGTCTGTTGCTGCGCTGTTGGTCGGTGCAGATAAAATAATACAACTTTTATTTAAAACTTTTTTTTGTATTCCCAAAATTAAGGAAAATAAGTAGGAAGTCAAAATATAATGAGAAACACTATATCTTTAGAAGGCTAAGAATTGAACATTTTAGGGAAGTCAATTTTTTTCTTTAAAAATTTGAGACCATTACCTGCGCGCTAATTTCGAGTATAAAATCCTTAATTATATGGCAAAATGCGCAAGAACTACTCTTAAAAATCAACCATGCCATGTTATCAGTTTGTAAAAAAAATTTCAACATCTTGTATCTCGGAAAAGGAGATGGTTGCAAACATATGTTTATACAGCAAACTGTTATTACTTTGGCAGAATCACTTCCTCAACTTTCTTGTACTTATGTACTAACACCCTGTATATTATACAGCGATGTAATATTTAAGTGGACTAAATCCAACACCAACACCAGTCAAGAGTGGTGGCGGTGTCCTTTGGGGGAATTAAATTTGTGGTAATATTTAACCCATTCGCTGCCATGTTCCAGATTAGGAACGATTGTTATTTTCGCTGCTGGTTACAAGATGTCACTGTTGGTCTTAAATCTGATAAACTGTTTTTGTTCGGTAGTGTCAAAACAACACGTCTATACGGTCCATACATAGAATTTCAAGAAAGGTGCAGTTGTATAACTTCTAGTTCGATTATATCTATTTTCTGTTGTAAAATATTACAATCGGGGTTAGTTTAAGCAATATTATATGCCTATACAATGTATCTGTATCGTTTAAATGCCTAACCTCAAATTGAATATACCGAGTAACCTCTAGTTTTTGCATGTTCCAAAAATGGAACTTGGCGGTATATGTTGCTAATTGAGGTTTTTCTCTTTAGTTTGGTATTATGGATGTGAAAACATTTTATGTAGAAAGAAAAAAGTTGTTCAGCTGATACTCTGAACAATCTAATCGATGATCTAAATAAGAAGCAGAAGGTGTTTGATTCTGCAAACATATACATTTATCCTCCAGCGGAAGATTCTGATGGAGATTCTAAATCATCGGATGATGTGAATTTCAATAATTTTTCTGATAAGTTTTCATCAAAGATACTGAACGCCCCAGTTGAGGCGTTGAAGGCGCTGAAAATATGTTCTCGACGAGCGATGATGACCTCACTTTCAAATCGAAATAATGTTCACTGTGAAAGTGGAGTCTACTTCTTTATACTTTTTTGGTGTAATAATTTCTTTGAATACATAAAAGACGAGACTATATGTATGCCCGACACAAAAATGCAAACACATCATTGGAGGTTACGATTGAAGAATTCAAAGTATTTTTTGCAATCCTACTGATTTCTGGTTATTCCCAAAGGCATTGGAAAGATATGTACTGGAGTTTGGATTTGCATCTCAAAAATGAAGCAATCGCCAACGCAATGCTGAGAAATAGGTTTAGAGAAATTTTGCAAAATTTACATTTGTCAGATACTAAGGTACAAAAAAAATGATAAGTTTGCTAAAATAAGACCACTTATAGAACATTTAAACAGTGCATTTATAAAATATGTGCCGATTGGTGAAACCATATCAGTATCTGTTGATGAATCCATGGTACCGTACTACAGCCATCATAGCTGTAAACAGCGTATTCAAGGGAAACCTATTAGATATAGGTTTAAATTTTGGCCTCAGAATGTATCAAATGGTTATTTTGTGGGTACCGAACCTTACCAAGGGAAAGGAACCTTACTAGGAGAAAGTAACTTGGGGCTAGGTGGATCTGTAGTTACAACTTTTGCCGAGAGGGTGAAGCATAATTTTCCAGATCAAAAATTTTACTTTTTTATTGACAACTTTTTTACCGGACTTCCACTGATAAAGGCCATAAGTGAATTGGGATATGGTTGCACGGGCACCATTAGAATTGAGAAATGCACATTGTTGAATAAAAAATCAATGGAAAAATCAGTTATCGAGTGGAAGGATAATGCCATCGTTCACTTGATTTCAAATTGTTATGACGTTCAACCTACAAAATTGGTACGTCGTTATTCTGCAGCAGAAAAAATATATATAATGGTAGACGTTCCCTACGCAATTCAGCAGTATAATACTCATAAGGAAGGTACTAATTTAATGGATAGAAATATCGCTAACTATAGATCAAAACCGCATAACCATAAATGGTGGTGGCAAATTTTTGTTCACCTTTTGTCTGCTTCAATTAATTGAAATTCAATAAAAGTATGCATCCATTGGATTTATTAGGGTTTACAAGAAGCATTGTGGCAACATATCTACTACTCAACCCTCGTCAACTAAAACCTGATAAGACAAAATTAGGAACATTATTTCGAAAAACTCCAGGATCTGTTTCACAAAATATCTCGATTCTCCATCACCCAATTTCTTTAAAACAAAACAGATGCAAAATTTGTAAACACAATCACAACTTTTGAATGCGGTATTTGTAAAATTAATGTACATCCTATTAATTGCTTCAAATCTTTTCATGAAAAAAATTAATAGATCCTCTCAAAATGTTATCATTTTTTTATCAATAAATGTTTAAGTTTAAATTGACGTTGTTGATTTTTTATTACCCATTTATGGCCATCTTTAAAAATTGGAACTTTTTTAAATATTTTTCTATAAGTTTAGAACATAAAATTGACCTGTAGAAGCTATAAAATTAAAAAAAAAGAAGTTTGGCAGCGAATGGGTTAAACTGATTAAATATTTTTAGATAAATATAATGTGCGTATTAAACTTAAATGTAAGCTTACTCTACTTGCTAGACCTTTTAAGCAAATTTAAGAGAAAATAATTCAAATTGATTTGAAATGAATTTTAAAATCTAAAAACGCTTCGTAAACTTATAGCTCATTTGGTGAAATCAATCTGCAAACGCAACTATTAAATCTAACATTTCTGAAAATATTTAATTGTCTGCAGTGCGTTATCACAGCAGTATCAGAGTTGATACATATAAATTTTAATTGAATTTTAAAAGGTAACATTCCGTTTTGGTGCCTAATTAGTTCGCAATAAATTCATTTAAATTTAAGTGTAATATGATTTATCTATGATGAAATAATCAAATAGATTTTAAAACATGCACTAATTGAATGCAAAAAATGTGATTATTAATGTATGTTTCCTCCAATAGCATTAATTACTACTTGACACCGTCTTGGCATGTTTAAAATTAAGTTATCAATTTCGTTATAAGGCAAAATAATCAATTTCTATGTAAGATCTTGAAGAAATTATCTAGTATGAACATTGTGCAGATGAGGAGAATTCCGTATCTGAAGTATATTCCATACATTATGGTTGGAATTAAGATCTGGCGATTATGCTGACCACGGTTAAAATGTAATATCCTCATTATGAAACCAATCTCTTACTGTGGCCAATATGTTGGTTTGCATAAGCATGAGTGAAACTCCCCATTCGTTACGAACTACTAAAATTTGATGAGCTGTACTACATATTAAACTTTCGGAGTATGTCAGAGCGTTCTAAACAGAGACCTTGGCAATACTTTCTGGTTTTGTACAGTAAGTCAAATCCACATATTTTGGCATCAAAGACGGCTATACTCGCTTTTGAGCTACCTAGACAGTTTAGACCTCGATAAACTAGCTAGATGATATAAAATGTGCATACTGTTTGCAGTACACGAAATTGATTGTTTAGTTCAGTTAAGGAATATTATAAAATACCGTATCGCAAATTTGTATAAATATTTTTATTAATATTATAAATTATGCTTATATCTGTGACAGTTAAAATGTTTCGATTAACTTCGTTATATGAAGTTATAGTAAAATTCGATAATTTAAAACAGTTTAGATAATTTATTTTCATTTTATTTTCATTGACTGTTATCCACGAAATACTACGAACATATACACAAATAATTAACCACAGCGATTCCTAATATTACTGTCTGTGATTTATTCATGGTTTTAGTTTCTGTGTCTAAAAAATAAGCATAAGTATTATAAAAAAATTCTTCTTCTACTTTTTGTAGATCTTTCGATCTGTTTAATTCTGAAGCTGCCTCTGGTTAATTTCTTGGGAGGTAGATTGCCAACTATCCCTCCATCTTTTAGGTGGTCTTCCGGGGGGTCTTGAACCGGGCGGATTGTTTTCTAGGGCAATTTTTGGGAGTCTATTCTCATCCATTCGTCTTACATGGTTGTACCACATCCTCTTGCGCTGCCTTCCCCATCTTACAATATCTTGAATTTTGCACTGCTCTCTAATGTTTGTATTTCTCGCTCTGTCTCTTCTTGTTTTCCCCATTATTGTTCTTAGGGTTTTCATTTCGGCAACCCTTAGCATCTGTTTCGTTTTGTTAGTATCTTCGCGCACTTCTATGCCATATGTCATGATCGGTCGTATGCAAGTCTTATAGATTCTAATTTTACTATCTGTGCGCATATACGGATTTGACCAGACTATCTCCCGCAGACATCCTGACAGTGCAGATGCTTTGTTGATCTGACTCCTCAGGTCCTTTACTGGGTCGTGGGTGCTTGATATATCTATGCCCAGATATCTGAATTGCATCACCTGTTCTATGGGGTTGTCCTCAACCACTAACTTACATCTGAGCGGATCTTTTGCTATTGTCATACATTTAGTTTTGTTGGTAGAGATGTTCATATTTAGTAGTCGGCTTGTTTGAAAGAACTGAAAGAGCTGCCTTTGGAGATCATCTTCTGATTCGGCAATAATTGCTGCATCGTCTGCGTAACACACCATACCAATTCTTTTGTTGCCCAATAAAAAAATTAATATTAATATAAATTGTGGTCATTAAAACAATATTGTTTATTGTTCCTTTTTATATGGTAACATTTTGCACAGTTTGGAATATTTTATTACCCAATATTTTACTCTATTATTTGTAATATAGTAAAATATTGACTATATTATATTAGTAATATTAACATTTTAATATTTAAACCAATAAGAGTAATATTAAAAAATGCAATGGATATTATGGATATTATTTAATTAATTAAAAACATGCATTTAAAATTTTTTTGTTTAATTTTAGTATTATATTTATATATAACGAGCTTTATAATATCCATTACATCTACATCATGCGTAGCAAAAATTCGTATTTTCAATATACAAATATTTTCTACGGTTATGGAGCATTGATTAAATCAAGCCTTGTCCCGGTTGTTGGAACAAGAATGAGCAGTGAGATATATGTTTTCATCCATCAAATTTTTCCACTATGCAGACAGTTAGACATCGTAAAATTTCAAAACTTTTTTTCAACACTAAATTTGTATCGTAGTCATAGGCTTTATAAAATATGTATTGTTGTATTTACACATATTGGGAAATAAAATTCCTGAATGAAGAAAATATGGATACTGTATACTGTATACTATATGTAGATATATTATTATAAGAGTAATATTTTACTCTTATTCTTGCGAAAAGAAAAACAGTATGAATTCATCTAAAACGATTTTTTTTTTATTGAAATTAACGTGTCTCGACAACTATGGCCATTGACACGGGTACAAAAACGTCTGGAATATTACATTATACATATAAGATTATTACAATACATAGGATAATACAGTAAGTTAAATTTTTTTTTATCGAACAACATTTACAATATTTGTTATATACGATAGTATAATCTACAATCTTTTAAAAAGTCAATTAGAGCACTGTACACATTTGACGAACTAAGTATCTGTTTCAGGTTACCGTTTATATTATGAGCTAATCTATATAGTCTATAATAACTGCACTCGACGAGTAAGTGTTCTACTGTAAGGCGCTGACAATCACAATGTTCACAAGCTGGTGGGTTTTCGGAAGTCATCAGGTATCCGTGAGTGATGCGTGTGTGACCTATTCGGAGTCTTCGAATGATAAGTTTGTCCCTCCTAGTCATTGTAGGTGTCCTAAATGAATATACAGTGGGATTGATTATATGCAGTTTTGTGTTTTGTCCATTCAATGATTTTGCCATATTTTGCAAGTGTTTTGTTTTATGATTGCTGCTAGATCTTATGAAGTTGAATTTTTTCTAGGCTTAGATCAGAGCAACTTGCTTTTCTTGCTGCGATGTCTGCAGACTCATTTCCACGTATCCCCACATGAGATGGGGTCCAAAGAATGGTTATTGATGTTCCCCTGCTTTTATTTTGATGACAGATGTGTTGAATTTTTGGACTATCGGATTTAACGAGTATATGTTGGCAATGGACTGAATTGAAGAAAGAGAATCAGTGCATATAGCTAGAGATTTTGTATTAGGAGAAGTCATTTTAAGAGCTTTAAGGATACCATATAATTCTGCAGTGTGAATTATACAAGTGGTTGGTAGTCGGTGTAGAGCTAAGGTTATGTTTTCAGTAGAGACCGCACAGCCAGTATTCGTTTCATCTTTAGATGCGTCGGTATAAACAACTTGATCGTACTGTTTTGCATTTATTGCTTCTTCAAATAATTGTCTAAGGAGGTGGTTAGGAGTGTCTTCTTTTTTATGTCGAGTTAGACTAGTATTGAAAGCAGGTAGCTTATTGGTCCATGGAGGATTATTGGAAGTACTGATGGGGGTAGTTATATTCAGGTCTATAGCTGCTAACAAAGGATTTACTAATTGTGGTAGGGGGTAAATACATCGTCTCTATTTTCAGGAGCGTGGTGGATGTTATTGAGCTTACATACTGGGTTTTTTGGGTTCGCTGAAACTATAGTGAAATAGGAAGAGAGTAAAAGCTGACGTCGTATGAAAAGAGGAGGTTCCAAAGCTTCAATGCACATGCTTTCGGCGGGGCTAGATCGAAATGCACCCAGGCATATACGTAAGGAGGTCGTAAAACGAATTTAATATCATATAAAATATCATATAACACAACAAAAATTAATCCTACCTAAAACGAGAATCAAGAACAATACTACTTCTTACACAAGATAATTTGTTTGACAATTGTGTCATATAATTTCCAAATGTCAGTAATACTTAACTTTAACAATCATACAACATAAAAATATTTATTGTGCGGACGATCAAATAGTGGAGAGATGGACGGAGAATTTTGCTGAGAAATTAGATATAGGCAAGCGAGAAGTGACTGACATAAATGACCACAGTGGAGACGTAGACGATGAGAGGAAGAAAAATAATATACCAAGAGAAGAAGAAGTTGCCAAGACAATAAAGAGTTTAAAAAATAACAAATCCCCTGGAGAAGATGGTATATCCCCTGAGCTTTTCAAGTATAGAGCAAACGCGCTAAAAAATACATACTAAAACTTGTTGCATCCATTTGGAAAGGGGATTCACTAATATGTAACAACTATAGAGGCATTACCCTCTTAAATACGGCGTACAAAGTACTGTCTTATGTACTATATGATCGTTTACTAGTACATACTGAGGAAAAAATAGGCAAATATCAATGTAGATTCTAAAAAGGAAGGTCAACAGTTGATGAGATTTTCCTTCTCATACAAACCTCATAAAAGACATATGAATATGGAGTTGATACCTACGACTTCTTCATAGATTTTAAAAATGCTTATGGCAGTGTAGACAGAAGCGCACTTTAAAATGCCATAGCAGAACTAGATCTTCGGTCGCATCTAATAACATTGGTAAAGGCTTCTTCTTCTTCTACTTTTTGTAGATCTTTCGATCTGTTTAATTCTGAAGCTGCCTCTGGTTAATTTCTTGGGAGGTAGATTGCCAACTATCCCTCCATCTTTTAGGTGGTCTTTCCGGGGGGTCTTGAACCGGGCGGATTGTTTTCTAGGGCAATTTTTGGGAGTCTATTCTCATCCATTCGTCTTACATGGTTGTACCACATCCTCTTGCGCTGCCTTCCCCATCTTACAATATCTTGAATTTTGCACTGCTCTCTAATGTTTGTATTTCTCGCTCTGTCTCTTCTTGTTTTCCCCATTATTGTTCTTAGGGTTTTCATTTCGGCAACCCTTAGCATCTGTTTCGTTTTGTTAGTATCTTCGCGCACTTCTATGCCATATGTCATGATCGGTCGTATGCAAGTCTTATAGATTCTAATTTTACTATCTGTGCGCATATACGGATTTGACCAGACTATCTCCCGCAGACATCCTGACAGTGCAGATGCTTTGTTGATCTGACTCCTCAGGTCCTTTACTGGGTCGTGGGTGCTTGATATATCTATGCCCAGATATCTGAATTGCATCACCTGTTCTATGGGGTTGTCCTCAACCACTAACTTACATCTGAGCGGATCTTTTGCTATTGTCATACATTTAGTTTTGTTGGTAGAGATGTTCATATTTAGTAGT
This sequence comes from Diabrotica balteata, assembly GCA_918026665.1. NCBI lineage: Eukaryota > Metazoa > Arthropoda > Insecta > Coleoptera > Chrysomelidae > Diabrotica > Diabrotica balteata. The sequence continues at coordinate 40,789,531 of OU898281.1, forward strand.
CGGCTTGTTTGAAAGAACTGAAAGAGCTGCCTTTGGAGATCATCTTCTGATTCGGCAATAATTGCTGCATCGTCTGCGTAACACACCATACCAATTCTTTTGTTGCCCATTCTATATCCGAGATTAAGAGATGTTACTTTGTTGATAATTTTGCCCATGAGAAGATTAAACAAGAAGGGGCTTAAACTGTCGCCTTGTCTAATTCCTCCCGGTGTTGGAATATTTTCAGTGAATTTGTCTCCTGCTCTAACTTTGGTTACGTTGTTGTTATTTAGTTTATGGAGTATCTTTGTTATACTGGTCGGTGTTTCATTTTCTATTAATATATTTAGAATGTCTCCCAGGCGAACTCTGTCAAATGCCTTCGTCAAATCAATGAAGCAAATATACGCTGGCATGCCGAACTCTATAGCTTTTTCTTTTATTTGTTTTATTATAAATACTGCGTCTGTTATAGACCGCCCTTTTGTAAAACCTTGTTGTTCTTCAGCAATAGTGATTTGCTTTTCCAATTTGTCCTTGAGAATACCCGTGAAAAGTTTCATTGTTGTATTTAAGAGGGTTATTCCTCTATAGTTTTGTGGGCAGGTTTTTGTCCTTTTTTGGACGAAAAGGTAAAGGCAACTCTTTTAAAAGTTGAGTACAAAGTCAAGGTACAAAACAGAGTGTTAAGGTCTTTTCAAATACATATTAGATTATGCCAGGAGGACAGTCTATCGTGCCTATTGTTTAACATTGCGCTAGAAAGAACCATAGAAAAATCGGTCATAACAACCAGAGGTACGATCATCAATAGAAGTGTACAGATATTGGCCTAAGCAGATGACATTGACATAGTAACACAGACAAAAAGAAACATATTACAGGCTTTTGAAGCATTAGAAAAACCAACGAAGACAATGGGACTGCAGGTCAACGTATCCAAAACAAAATACATAAAGGTTACGAACAGCACACAAATACCGGAAAATAAATTTTTCTTTATATAATTTGTATTTAGTTAAGCAGCTTACATGGACAAGAATCCTAGTGCAGTTCTGATATATTATTCCTATGTTTGTCCTGTAAATATTGTGCGTACAAATAAAACATAGTCCTCGCAGAACAATCATATTGTTTTCTGGTAAAGATTGTGGTGACCCTCGTTCTGGACTTTCTTGAAAAATATTGTTTACGTAGCAGACTTTAGTTTTTAAATTTGGAGTAGCAGCGTCTGATACTTGCGATCTGCAAAAATTTTGGTCTATTGAATTTTGTAAATCATGGTTTTTGTTGCTAGTACCACAGCTTCTAGAAGGACTGCAACCAGATTTGGCATTGAGTCGAGACCGAACATTTTGTGAGGTGTGACAGACTTATTTAAAGAATGGTTGTGAACATCTTTACTATTTGCCTTGTTTTTTAAGCTTTTTAGGGGTTTCTTCTTTTAAAATGTCCATTTATCCTTCTTAATCGGTTGCTTCTCTAATCTTCCTTATTTATTCTCTGCTTTATTTTCTCTTTGTCTTCTTTAATTCTTTCCTTTTGTTCCAATTGAATGAAGTTTTCTCAGTTTCTCGTTTACCCGCTCTTTCTGGGGTTTTTGGATAGATCAAAAATTTATTAATTAATGAGGATATTTGATTGTTTTTTTTTTTCATTTTTATTGTCCTCTTTATCGATCCGTTCGTCTGTTGGCACTTTGTTTCAATAGAAGCTACACTGTCATCAACCGCTATGGATTCTTTATCTTGAAATTACAATTTAGGCTTGCGTATACCTGAAGAAGGAGAAGCCTCTGTCAGAATTATATTTTGCAGTATGACAATTTTTCTTGTACTAATACCGCCCTCGTCAGCGAGTGGTTTATCACAAAAAACAATAGGTATATCTTCTATATTATCTTCGTTTAAATATATTTTATCATTGTAATGTACTACGCTATCATTTAGATCTTTTATTTGTATCTCCATTGTATGGTTTTATGTGTCAGATTCCATTTCAGATTTAAAATAGTTTTTGAATTTTTGTAATAATAGAAAATTTCCATAGCTTTCATCACATCTAGTAAATAAGGCTCCAAAATCTTTAAGTTCTAATGACTTATTTATTACAACTATTTCAATAAACTTTTAATAAGTAAAAACCCTATTATTATAAGTGATAAGCTTCTTAGTGTTTCCAACATTGGAACCGGTTATTTTTTGGTAGTTTTTGTCTAACTATTTGTCATAGTAGATTGAATTTTTTTTCACGGATATATTCCACAAGCTTTAAATCCGCTAGAGGAAACTTCAGGCTTTAAAGAATATATAGCTGCTTTAAGGATTTGTGCAAAATGTTGTTTGGAAAATTTGCAAAATGGATTTTTACGACGCCAATCTAACAGCGATTTTTTCCACATTGCCTTAAGTGGTATAAAGTTCGAGACATCTGCAGGCTGTAATATCCTGGTAGAGTTAGGGTGAAGAGCTATGGAAACAATACCATGCTTTGTAGGCAGAGTACTAAGTTGATAGCTAAAATAAGTTGCATGGCCGTCCACAAAGAGTATCACAGGAAAACAAAATTTATATATTAATAAAATACATTTTGTATATAATTTATAAAAGTTTCTGTTTTTATCTAGCCGGTATTGCTTAATCTGATTTACCATGTATCTAGAACACTATTAACAACTGCTTTTGACAGACGCTTGTTTGGGTAAATTAATAAAGGTGTAGTGGTATCGCCTCCGGCCGAAAACTTAAACATTACTGTCAATTTTTTTTTGTTTCTCCTTGGTCAACCTCGTATACATTCCGGGAACCTTTTGGTGCAATAACTTTACCCTTTTTGAGACAAAACTGGAAACACGTTTTATCGCCGTTGAATATCCTGCTTGAGACATTCAAACGAGAAAAGAGAATTTTTTCTTTAAGATAGGAAAACTGTTTCGGAAAACAAACCTCGTATATTTTCCTCAGACACATTTGCTGAAGCCGCAGATATTCCTTCAGGTATTCATTTCGTGAGTATTGGATGCCTCTTTAAAAATAGGTTATACCACTGTTTACCTGGAATGTTCTTTTTAAATGGAGTGGTTTTATTATCTATATCCAAAAAGCTTTTTACAAAGGCCTGAATAGTAAACTTTTCTTTGTGGGAAGCCTTTATATATATATATATATATATATATATATATATATATATATATATATCGGTTTTAAAACGTTCTCCTACGTCTTCCGATGCCTAGTCGCCATTCACTTCGGTCCATCCAAAGGTCTTCATCTAATTCTCTTTCTCTCATACTTCGATTTATGCCTTCTCTCCAACTAAGGCGGGGTCTTCCTCTTTTTCGTCTACCATGAGGGGTCCACGTTAGGATTTGTTTCGGGAGTCGTTCTTCGGACATTCTTTGTACGTGTCCATACCATCTAAGCTGTTTGGTACTAATGTCATCTACTATTGTGTGTTTCACATTCATTATTTCCCTAATTCTGTTGTTGGTTACCCTTTCTAATCTTGATTTTCCTGCTGAGCGCCTCCAGAAATCCATTTCTGTTGCTTCAAGTTTTCTCTTGTATCTTTCTTTTATTTGCCATACTTCACTGCTGTAAGTGATTATACTCTTAACAATTGTATTGTATATTCTATGTTTGTTGTTGTTTGATATTGCCTGGTCCCACAGTATGCTATTGAGAAGGGTAATTGCTTTTCTTCCCTGGTTGTTTCTTTCTTCTATCGTCCGGTCTACGTTTCCTTCTTGTGTGATGGTCATACCCAGGTATTTATATGCGTCGCAATGTTTAATAATTTCGCCATTCCCCAGTGTAAGGTCCTGCTGTGTCCCACCGATACACATATATTCGGTCTTTTTTATGTTTATTTCCAAACCACCTTTTTTGTACTCCTCTATTAATTTCCTTGTCATATATTCTATATCATCGTAGTCTTGCGCTAGTACAAGTTGGTCGTCTGCAAATGACAAAGTGTATATTGTATTGTTGTTGATCGGTAATCCCATGTTTTTGCATTTGCGTTTCCAAAGTTTTAGAGTTTGCTCGAGGTAGATCTTAAATAATGTCGGTGAAAGGCAGCACCCTTGTTTTAGGCCTTTGCTAATTTGGAATCCTCTCGATAGCCCGCTTCCAACTTTCACCCTTGCTGCAGTTTTGGTATACAATTGTTTCGTCGCTGTTATTAAATTTGCGCTTATATTGGTTTTCTCTAATGCTTCCCATAGTTTGTTTTGTGGGATGCTATCATACGCTTTTCTCAAGTCCACATATAACAGATGCACCTCCTGGTTGACGGCCAGTTTCTTCTCAATAATCTGTGTAATACAAAACAGATGGTCTACCGTTGATCTCCCTGCCCGGAATCCTGCCTGTTCTTCAGCTTCTATATCTTTATATTCGTTTTCGATTTTATTTTTAATCAGTTTTCCGTATATTCGGCTGATCGAGTTCGTTACAGCGATGCCTCTGTAGTTGTCACATTGATCCCGTCTGCCTTTTTTATGTATGGTGGATATCCATGATGTCTTCCATTCTTCTGGGATTTCCGCTCCGTTGATGTATCTTTGAAAGAGTTTAGCCAGGTTTTCATATAATTTTGTTGTGCCATATTTTATTAGTTCAGCTGGTATGTTCCCTGGTCCTGGTGCTTTGTTATTTTTTAAAGACTTACATACTTCTTCTACTTCTTTTGTTGTTATTCGTAATGGTGAGGCTAAGATATTTACGTTGCTGGTATCACTGTTATTTAAAAATTCCGCTCTGTCCTCATTTAGGAGTTTTTTAAAATATTCGTCCCATTGATCCGGTGTGATTGATGATATTATATCTCTTTTCTTTTCCTGTCGTAGCGATTTTAATACTTTCCAACTTTCTGTACTTCTCCGTCCTCCTAAATGTGTGTTAATCATGTTACACTTTTGCTCCCAAGCCTCATTCTTCTTTTGGCATATCATTTTTCGCACTTTAGCTTGGGTCCTCTTGTATTCTACCTTATCAGCGTCGGTCCTTGTGTTCAGAAATTTTTTATACTTCTCTCTTTTATTTTTAATCTCTTGTTCTATTTCTTCGTCCCACCAATACGAAGTTTTTCTGTGGTTTTTTACTTGGAGTCCGAGAGCCTCTGTTGCTGCTTCCTGAAGACATGTTTTTATATAATGATAATGCTCTTCATTGCTGGTAAATTGCATGGTTTCTAACTTTTTATCTAGTCTACTCCTGTATAAATCCCTCACGCTTTCTTGTTCTAAGCTGTTTAGGTTGTATTTCTTTTCTGTTAGTTTTTCTATTTCCTCTACAGTTCCTTTTAAATCTCTTGCTCTATCTATTCCTATTGTGAGCTTTGTTTTTAATAGATGGTGGTCACTGCCGCAAGTGGCTCCTCTATATACCCGCACATCCTGTACAATCAATTTAGTCTTTTGTCTTATGATTGTATAATCTATGATTGATTTCAGCCCTCGGGTAATTTGTGTCCATGTATATTTATAATATTATAATATTATAATATATATATTATAATATTATATAGTATAATCCGTTTGTGATTTTCATATCATTTTGTTCGCATAAGGCTATTAGTCTAGTACCGTTGTCATTTATAGCCTCTTCGCGATATTGGCCTATGACTTTGTTGTATTGTTTTTTGCCTGTTCTACTGTTTAGGTCCCCCAAGATTATAATTTCTCGTGATCTGCCGATATTTGCAATTTCTGAATGTAGCTTTTCAAAAAAGTCGTCTTTAATATTTACCAGTGCATCATCGTTTACTGCATATACTCCAATAATTGTAATCTTTTTTCCTTTGATAGTTAGATTCATTTTTATGAGCCTTTCGTTGATGGCTTCCGAAGCAGTTATGAATCTCCTTAGTTTCTTGCGTATAAGTATACCTACGCCTTGTTGGGCTCTTTTCTCCGTTGGTACCCCGCTGTAGAAGTAATCATATTCTCCGATATTTTCTGATCCTTGACCTTTTCATTTTGTTTCATTTATTTTATGTATTACATCATTTATTTTCTGTTTAAACCCTTGTACGTTCCAAGTTCCAATATTCATTATCCTTTTCCGTAGCATGTGTCGTCGTGCTATAATCCATCGATTCCGAGACGTTTCGCTAGTTTTTTTAACAGTTTGAATTTTTCCGAGTAACGGGGAGTTAACCCGATGCCTCAACCCCCGACCTGGAGGACCAGGGTTTGATTTTGGAGTATTCCTTCTCCTAGAGGATTTGCTTTCTCTACAGCTTTAGAG
>OU898281.1:40796263-40827264 GCA_918026665.1 Diabrotica balteata
TTGGAAAGAGTAGAGACACCTGAAAATTAGAAATGTGATATTGTCAGCACGAGGTAAACACTCCAAATTTTCCTTAGTCAAAATATACCCCTTAAAGCTACCGATCAATATTTTCTGAAAACAGCTAAAACCGCCAATTTCTCTAAAACTAGTGCGCATGTTCAAAATTACTGCAGAGACTGCTGTAGTGGAGTTAAAGGATACCTACAATGGTCCATGGAGATCCTCTATTACCAGAAATAAAGTAGCACTAAATAGTTTAATAGAACTCACACCAAGTTATTTGCAAGCTGTGCCAATTTCATCTGCTAAACCGAAAAATTTAAGTGATCTCTTACCGTATTTAGGAAATGCAAAAAATCGAAGATTTTATAAAGGCATTTTTACATGACAAAATCTGCAGAGCAATGATGCCTTAGAAATCGATGAAAATGACAACAGTAGTGGTTGTGATGAATCTTAATTTTTGTAACTTAAAATTCAATAAAAACTTAAGTTTATAACATTACTTTTATTTTATTTTATTTTTTTTTTAAAACAACATAAGTCCAAGATTATTTTTTTTTATTAATATGAGATTTTGTCTGAGAAGTAATAGTCAGAAAACTTTTATTTAACTTATATTCGTCACTGTATAATTTAAAAGTTTTTCGAAATATGGTAATAAACTCGAGACAGCGTTTTTTTCATTTTCTACAAAATCAAAATTTTGGACTTATGTTGTTTCTAAAATAAACGCCTCAAATATTCAAATGATTATATCGTTGCAAAGGCGATAAGGAGATCTTTCAAATAAGCTGTCGCGTGACCACGGTTTGTATTTAAAAAAATAGTCGATTACGTCATTACGCCAACACTGATGATGTAATGTCCAGCACATATATAGTGGTTGATGGCCATTTAAAAATTTAAATTGACGTATTTATGACCTGTTTCTAAAATAATAAATTCATTCCATATATTTGCATCATACTGTATAATATCATAAGAGAGAAAATTTTATCGGCAATATTTTCAACTGGTATAAAAGTTTGTTGTCTGACAATTTTTACGATTAAATTTTGACAGTTAAATTACAATAAGTTAGTCGAGTTATTTGTAAAAATTTCACAAGCGAAAATTGCAAAAATGCAACAAACTTAAATAAAACCAGAAGAACATTTTGCCAGTGAATAATTTTCTCTCGAATAATATTTGACAAGACTATTTCACGAGACAATTAATGCACCATATTAACAAAACATAATCTTTCTTTATTTTTTACCAATAATAAATGTACAATTACTATAAGCTGCCCATTCTTTTCTACCAAAGCATGATTTTGTGTATTATTGGCCTGTAGTATTTGGTAACTCGAAGGTCCAGCTTTAATTGTTGTTCTAAAATTTTCGATCAACTTCTGGTGGTAACTGAAATCCAGCTACAATGATGGTTTTAGAAAGAAGTTTCTACAACTGGTTTTGTAAATTTCTACAACTACTGGCTATCAGGCCATCGCAGACCAATTTAATATTCATAATTCCACGGCCTTAAAAATTTTGAGGAGGAATAAATTCCGTTCATATAAATTTCAATGTCATCAAGAACTAAGAGAAGGACGTGCTGAGCGACGAGCGGAATTTTGTTATGAAATTTTAGAGAGGGCTAATGAAGACAGACAATTTTTAAAACACATTTTGTTTAGTGATGGATATATATTTACATTAATAATGAACAAAATGTTAAAAATTATAGGATTTGGTCGACAAGAAAGCCTGCGGATAAAATTGAAAGTGATACCCAATATTGTCGAAAAATAAATGTGTGGTTAGGAATATTTAGACACAATATTATTGGAGCATTTTTCTATGAGAAAAATTTAATTTCAAAAACGTTTTTAGACTTTAGCTCCAGATGAAGCAGAAATTTGGATTCAAATGGATGGATGCCCTGAGTATAACAAATGGGCGGTTAAGGAATTCCCTAAAAACAGCTTTAATAACTGCTTGAGTGGACCTGACTGTAATATTAAGTGGTCTCCAAGATCGGGAGATCTAGCTCCAAGCGATTATTTTATCTGGGGGCAAATAAAATCAAAAACCTCTTCTGACCAAAAACTTATAGATATTAATTTTAACATTTGTGTTTATTACAGATTTCAGTCCCCTGTAAATAGTTTCTTCCTTGTAATAGTCTCACACATCCACAAATTAAAAGATAGAGATTGACGAATAAAATCTAATAAAATATTTTTCTAATATAATGATTTAGCCTGCAATAAAAATGACTGCCAATTGATTTTTTTTTTATTTTGGCCTACTCCCAATAATTCACGTTTATGGAGATTACTTATAAAAAAATGAAATACCCTTTTTTTATATAACTTGTATAGTTTACACATTTTACTGTTACGAAAAAGATAATTCGGAAGCCATAAACATAAAAAATCAGTGAAAATGATCTTTGTTCAAAGAGATCCCAACCTCTTGAAATAATCAACATACATTTCACGGAGGTAAACAATCACATTTAGGCAGACCACGAACGTCGAAAAATCCCAAGGGATTATGGAAAGTCTTTCTGTGGAATAACTGCTCGTATTCTTGGAGGTGTTGAGCTGATAAATCGCTTTGTTATCTCTGGAGAATTGCCGGTTCCTTGAAAAATCCCTGACCGCCCATAGTGGGTATTTAAGTTATACGATTTTCATAGTGACTTGAATTACTCACTTTTCGATCACATTAAAGGCTTTTATAGATATTTAAAGTATTTTTATCTTATTTAAAGCAATAAATAGTATTCGATTTTTACAAACTTAAAAAATCACATATTTGAAAATATTCAGAGATGTTTTTAAATATTACTCAGGATAATTAAATAGTTTATTTATAAAAGGATATGTCACAAGAATGAAGTTTTGAGAAATTTAAAAAAAGAAAGTATTTATATTTTAAACAAATAAAAAAATTGTGATTTTTCCTCTAAAAATAAATTATTTTATTATAAGTTTGATAATCATACTGTATGTTTATTGACTTTAGTTAATTAATAGATGTTTTATTTGTTATTCTATTCGTGTGACATATCTTTTCACGAATTAATTAACACAAAAATGTCTAAACTATTATTTTTTGCTGTATTTGTTCAAATTAACAATAAAGAAACGTTTATTGACAAACTTTATTACCAGTCATTACCAAATAAAATATTTTAACCTAAAAAACAAACATTGAGCAGTTTTTTACAAGATACTCATACGTCAGTAGTACTTTCCACTTCATTCGTTGGCCAACCAATTATATCCTCATAAAATTCTTGATAATTTTGATATATATTTTAAAGTTATTATTATCTTTTTTATTGGCTTTAGGGTAAATACCCACAAAGCCAGACACAAATTTTTAAAAACAGATACAAGGATTTCACAGGGATTACACTCTTCTCGCCCAGGGGCTGATCAGGGCATTTTTATAAACGATTAAAGGTAGGCCTCAGACAGATAGGTATACATACATTAAGGAAAGACATCAGGTATTAACAAAAGTGGTTATATTTGTATATTCGTTGTTCTGACGAAAGACAGCAAACAATCGTAAATTTCTTTTCTGTCTAAAGCAAGAAGATGCAGTATATTATAATATGGGCTTTCAATGTTTAATTTTAAAAGTATTCTAAAAAACTCATTAGATTTTAGGTCACCAATTTTATTACATGCTTCACAAAGATCACTCTTAAGTATTTTTATTTATTTATATTTCTTTTTATTTTAAATGTGCTGGATAACATGCGTGACCAAATTTCATTTTACTAATAGTAGTTATACTTTTTCGACTGTAGTCATACTCATTGTACCAAGGTTTTCTCCTTAATTTGGTTTCAAGTTTGGTGTAACGTGTTGGATTTGTAAAGCTGTACTCTTGCCATAAATATTTACCATTTCTTTATTATTCTCTGCGTCGCTATGATTATTTGTTCATCTGTAGTTAATTCATAATTTATTTGTTTCCCCATTACTATGCTTTCGTTGGCAATTTAATCTGCAATTTCATTGTTTGTTATTCCTGCGTGTGCTTTGACCCAGAAGAATTTTATATTTACTTTAATCTTGTAATTGTTTAAGTATTGCTTGGATGATAAAAATAATGTCATTAGTCATTAATCATTTTAAGAACAAAAAGTGTGAATCGGAAAAGATTATAGCATTCTGATTATCTTTCTGATGAAAATAGCTGTGAAAATAGATCTGTTTTTGTTTAACTTATATTTTTTCTGTATAAGTTTAGGTATTACGAAAGCGCAACCTATACCATCGGTGTTTTTTTGATCCATCAGTGACGTAGTTTGGATGTTCCTCTAAAATTTGATTTATGACCATACTATTAAATGATGCTAACTCCGAATAAAGGAGTATATTCACATCAAAGGACGAAATTATATTTGAAAATAAACTTCGCCTGATGACATGCCTCCAAGCTATAAAGGAATAAAATAGGAACTCAATAACTGAGATCAGGAAATAGAAAAAGAGTTGAGAGAATATCAAATAGATATCTGCGCCCTACAGAAAACAAAGAGGAAAGGTAAAGGACAGACGCGGCTTGGAGAATATTTACTAATATATACTGCGGTTCCGAAACAAGAAAAAGCAAAGAAAGGTGTAGCAATAATGATCAAAACAAAATATAAAGATTAAATTAAAGAGTGCCAGTACATATCTCAGAGAATACTTTTAGTAAAAATTAGGGCGAAGAGCAAAATTATTAACGTAATAGGGATATATGCACCAGAAGACTGCAAACTTGACAGCGATAAAGAAGAATTCTATGATGAGCTATAAATATGATTGGAAAGGGAAGTGAAGCAAAATGAATTACTTATATTATTGGAAGATTTCAATGTCAGAATAGGAGACGAAGTAATATCAGGAATAAAACAAAAGTTTAATGAACGAGTTATCAATGGTACGTACTTCATTCGTATAAATGTTGATCTGGTAATATCTATTCGCCTGTTTATTTCTACAGTATGATCATTGGTTTCATTGATCAAAGTTCATAAGTACTGATATTTTTCTACTTGTTTCATCAGGTTACCATTGATTGTCAATAGGTGATGTATATTTTGTGGTCTTTTTGTAATTAGCATGTACTTCGTTTTTTTTGCGTTTATAGTAATTTCCATCCCAACACTATTCATAGTTAGGCTTTCGATAAGATGTTGTAGATCTTCTACACTCGTCGCTATGATCACAGTGTCGTTTGCATATCGTAAGTTGTTAATTAATTTTCCGTTAACGGCAACTCCAGCTTTAATATTACTTGAGCGTGTTTTGGAAACTTTTTTTAGAATATAAGTTAAACAAAAATGGCGATAAAAGACATCCTTGTCTATCTTCTCTACAGATCTTCATTTTTTCTGAGTGTTGCCCATTAATTTGAATTTTGGTGGCACTATGGTTCCAATATAATATTTGCACTATATTTATGATTTTAATGACGACGTTTCAATTTCCACTTCGTAAATCTTACTCAAAATACAAACAGTAAATTAAACAAATTTTGTTTTTTGTTACATAGTGTAAAATTCTTCTAATAATTTAATTTTGTCTGACTCGTTTATATTGACAATTCAGACATAAATTATGCATTTTAAAGTAGACGACTTTAAAATGATATTGCCAATATTGTTGAGTTGCGCTCCTGGGACGACTTTACTTATAAAATAGTTCATTCGATTACATAAAATCAATTTTAACTTGAGAATATCTGTCAGAAAAAAATCGTAGCATGTAATTCGTCTTTAAAAAGACAAACACAGGACATGATGACAGTAAAATTCTTCTGTTATTGATTCCATAGTAAATTATGAGGGAAAAACCAGGAAAAAAACTTCATAATACTATCCCGACATGGTAAGTATTTGTTCGTGCATTTAGTTTACCTTCAATAAACACCAAAATTCTGATTTTATATGTTTCGTTATTTAAAAAAAATACTTTTTTTTATCTTTAATTGTGGCTTATTCCCAGTTAAATAGTAATTAATTTAAATGCCACAAGAAAATAGCTTCAGAACAATAACAAAGCACAAGTGTAGATCACCGTTTACATCTCGAAATCGCTAAATCAATATGTTGATTTCAAATATTCCTTTTTGAATACCCATTTCATTTCGAAACCCGAACTGCGTCTTGCTATTATTCTCCTCTAGTCTTTCGTATATTCTCTTATGTATTACTTTCAGCAGTATTTTTAAAGTATGACCCATGAGGCTCAGTGTTCGATAACCAGAGCCCTCTGTTGCTGCTTGTTTTTTAGGGGTAGTTATAAATGCTGACTTCAGCCACTCTTGTTTTGTAATTCCTGTATCATAGACCATGTTAAATAAATCTGCCAATACTTCCAAGTTATTTTCTTCCACTGGTTTTAACAGTTCTACAGGTATTTCATCTAATCCAGCTACCTTATTATCTTTAAACTTTTTGAAAGCATATTTGATTTCATATATGTTCACATATTTTCTGCATTTCACCTCTATCATCTTGGAAATGTTCTCTAATGTACTTTTTTGTCTTTTATGTGTCCTTGCTCCCTATTTCGACCCATTCCAGCCACTTCTCTTATTTTTTGTGCATATTTCATATTTTGTTTCTAGTTCTTCTATCTCTTTACATTGTTTCATCAAATAGATTTTCTTAGCTGTTTTGATCTTTTCCTTAGTTATTCGTTGTATTCTTTCATACTTCTGTAGATCATTTCCTTTATATTTTCTTCTTTTTTTCATCTGTAATAGTATTTCTTCTGTCATCCACTGTTTTTTAGCCTCTGACCTATATTGTATCAAACTTTCTTGAGCTGGTTTTATTTACATCCATAATTTGTTTGTTGTCAGTTGGTGTTTTTTGCATAATAACATTCACATTATTTTTTAATTCGTTTTTTATTTCGTCATTTTTTAGCATTCTTACATTAATTTTTGGTTGTTGTTTTTTGACTTCAATTCTGTTTAATTTTATTTTCACGTCTGCAACTAACGGATTGTGGTCTGAGTTAACATCTGCTCCAGGATAAGTATTAACTGAGGTCATAGAGTTTTTATATTTACTATTTACGAGTATAAAGTCTATCATGGTTTCTGAAAATGTGGTTTTCTCTATGTGAAGGAGACGTCCATGTTTATAGTGTTCTCTTAGAAAGCTGAAAGCAAGTAATGGCAATTACCATATTCTTTTCTTGACAGAATTCCATGAGTCTTTCTTCTCTCTCGTTTATAGTTCCTAGTCCGAACTGTCCAACTATATTTTCAACTGTACCTACCCCAATTTTTGCATAAAAGTTTTAAAGTTTCCTAAAATGTAAGTAATATTTCTAGATTTTGGTAACTTGATTGTATTGTGCAATGCTGATTAAAACTTTTTGATCCCATCTTCGCTCTTATTAGCTGTGGGTGCATAGACTTCGATAATATTAATATTTATATAATATTATTATTATTTCTGAGATTTGAATCACACCTAGCACTGATTTTCTAATAGTGTTGCTTATGATGAAAGCTACTCCCTATCGATGAACAGTTCTGTCTCCTTCAGTATAATAAAGATTATGGTTACTTTTTGATATCTCTCCATTTCCTGACCATTGTACATCGCTAACTCCAAGTATATCTATGTGTATATTTAGCCTCTCTTTCTCCTTAATAACACTATGTAGTTTTATAGGCTGATACAAACTTTTTACATTCTAGGTAGCTATTTTTATCTGAGAGGGTTAAGTATTTTTTTGGTTTTTTTGTACAAGGGTTTCGCATGTTGACGACCAAAGTGGCCTTGAGTTCTGATGGTTGTCCTCCCCTGCGGGATTTTGGTCTCCGATTACCATAATCTATAATGTCTCTTGCGCAAATAGTGCTAGCCATTATAATTTAAATTATATGTGTCATCAGGGACTTTTAATGCAGTGGTTTCTCGTTGCCTTCTGCATTCTGATACTGTTGACCCCTTTCTTAGTTTTTCCGCCTTCGAGACGAATTTCTCAGTCTCAGTACAACAGAGTGTCTTTCCAGTTACTAGCTTATCTGCCCTAAAACTGTGGATTGCTTATCCCGGAAAACACTCGGACGTCAGAATCCCGTTAGTTATCTAGCAGGATGTAACGAGCAGGTGAGGTTGACAGTTGAATAGGCGTGGCAATGTGTTGCGCGTCACTATCCACTTACATCCCGTCATTGATCTTACTTTACAATTATTTCAGTAACCTATGTTTTTAGCATTGTAGAATAAATTATATAGCAATAAATTAACTGATTTATTAATGACTATATAGACAAACAGTGGGACTTGTCGTCCTAGCCTTTTATATACATAGATAATATTATAGTTACATATACTGATCTATAAATTAAAAATATAGTAGTAGAATTAGTATAAATATAATATAATATTTTTACATGTACTACAGTTTTATTTCTTCTAAACAGATATGTACCATTTCGCATAAAAGGAAAGGAACATACAACAATTTTAAAGTTTCTCACAGTTTGCCTTAGGGTTTAATCAGAATAATGATGAAGATAGCTTCTAAACAATTCTGGTTTAAAATTTTGCTCTCTGTAAAACGAGTTTACTGTGGAGATTCTGTGTTCAGTTACTAAAGTTATTCACGAAAAATATATATACCATTAAAACAAGGAGAATAGGGAAATAACAGGTCTATTTTAATTATATAAAATACAAAGGAAAGCAAGTCACTCAGGTAATTATCCTTTAATTAAAATTTTAGTTAACTAGCATGCGATACGCTCAACCAGTCTGTAGCGTTGTTATAAATGTATGTTTACGTATAGAGGGATTGAAATGTAAATTTTTGTCTTGATCAATTTTTACTATTGTATTTTATATAATGTCTGGTTTATATTGTCCTGCGCCTTCCAGATCCCAGTCTTCATTCTCGTCTATCGGCGTGCGTAGGCCTACAATAACTTAACCTATAAAAATTAGTATAAAGTTAGTGGTAAAGAACCTGAGTTTTTACTTTTTTCTACTTTAGTGCTATTTGGATAACATTAATTTTTAACACACTATAAAAACTATACAATTTAATTTTTTTTAATAAAAGCTTCTTCTTCTTCTTCTTCTTCTAATGGCGCTACAACCCTTTGTGAGTCTTGGTCTGATACTTTCCTTCACCACTGCCTGATGTTCATGGTTTTAAGACCCCTCTCTACGTCGTCTATCCATCTTTTACGGGGCCTTCCTCTTGTTCTTTTCCCTTGGGGCTTCCATCAATGGATTACTTTTACAGATCGATTATTTGGCATTCTTTTTAGGTGACCAAGCCAGTTTAGTCTTTGTAACTTTACAAATCTAACAATATCTGGATTAGTTCATCCAGCTCGTGGTTCATTTTAATTCTCCACGAACCATCGCTGCATTGAGTTGGTCCAAATATCTTCCTTAGTATTTTGCGCTCAAATATTCTCAGTTGAATTTCATCGGTGGTTAAGAGGGTCCACTTTTTACATCCATATGTGACCACTGGTCTAAGGATTCTATGGATTCTAAGCTTAGACTCGCGATTCAGTAACTTACTTTTCATTAAGTCTTTGTCTGCATAAAAGCACTTATTACCGCTAAGAATCATTGCTTGTATTACTTGACTAATGTTTTTGTTATCTTTTATTCTTGAGCCTAGGTACGAAAAAGTGAAGGCATATTTGTAGGTATGGTTGTTTACTTTCAGATTCTCATGTTAATGCTATATTTTGTGCACTCCATATATTTTGTTTCGCTTTCATTTTTATATAGATCAAACGTAGCAGCTTCTAGTTTTAGTTGTATAACTTTTTTGCTTAATATCCTTTTGTTGCGGCTTATTACGGCAACATCATCTGCGTATGCGTATATTTATATTGATCTTGTATTAATACAACCGTTTAAGAGCTTTTACAATTAAATTAAAAAGTGTTGTTAATAAGGCATCACCCTGTTCAAATCCATTTTCAATATCAAAAGCCTGCGTATCTCCATCTATTCTCACCATAGCTTTGGAACCCTTCAGAGTCATTCGTATACGTTTAACTGACTTATTTGGTATGTATTTGGTCTATAGTTGACTTCTTTGGTCTAAAGCCACATTGGTATTCACCAATCAGCTTCTCCGAAAGCGATTCCAAGCGGCTGTATATAATCCCTAATAATATCTTGCAGACGAATGTGATGTCCTCTCGTAGGAGTCACTATCCGTGTAGCTTTTGGACAGTCAGAGACAGAGTTCAAAATAAAAATAAAACTTTATTGTCTTCCTTAAATTAAATTGACAAAAATCTTATGTTCATATTTACAATTTGGTTTAGTCTTCTCAGTACCTGGCCTATTTATTCAAATTAAGTTTGACCTTGTCATATGAAATTAGTCTTATCGGCAAGCGAGTGTGTATTTGAAATTTTACGAGAACGTTGTATCGATTTAATAACAGCGGACGATAGGTACAAAGAAAGGAAAGGAACTCAACACGTTCCTTAAGTGATTCGGGTTAATACGACACTCCTCGACAGTCTCAACACGACTGCTTCAGAGTACGGGTAATGAAGAGCTCAACACGCTCTTCGGGTAACGGCGGTATGGAACGGAACAACTTGTGAACTCAACACGTCCACAAGCCGGGGTAGGGAAGAAGAGAACCTTCAGTCAACACCTGTCGATTCTGCCTCTATGAGGAAATGTTGCGGTTTATATAGCGGAGCTTGGTAATTAGTTTTGCCCTTTCTACTGTCGATACACTCCTACTTCATGGGTTGGTTCGCTCGCACGCTGGTTTAACAGTGATGGCTTGGACTCATCGTTACACGAAATTTAAAACTGTTATGCCCCTATAATTTTTGCAGAGTCGTTTGTCCTCCTCTTTGTACATAGGAACTATGATTCCTATTTTTCAATCTTCTGGGATGTCTTCTAGTGTCCATATGCGGTCGATTAGTATATGGATACGCCTCCATAGCGCATGTCCACTATCAGTTCTTCAGTTATTTTATCTGTGCCAGGTGCTTTTGGTATTTTTTAGATGTTTTATGATGTTTATCGTTTCTTTCAATGTTGGTTGCTCAATTAGTTGTTCTGGTTGTCGTGAATTATTTCTTTATCTTCGTTTTGTTCTTTTTCTGCGTTTAACAGCTCTTGAAAATGCCTCTTTCACCTTTTCATTATTTACTCTTTCTGGCTGACAAGTGCTCCATTTTTGTCCTGTCCTTGCAAACTGTTGATCTTGTCATGTATCCTTGGGTGCATTGCTTGGTTTCCTTGTAAAATTTTATAGTCTCTCTTCTTTTAATATAATCTGTAATTTGTTGTATTTTTCGATTCAACATTCCTTTCATTTTCCTTCTACATCTTCTTTGCATCCTTGTTGAGTTTTTCATATACCCTTTTATTTAATCGGGAATCCCTTTGAAGACATTTCTCTCTAGCTATATTTTTGCGATTTATTACTTATTGGCAATATTGGTCAAACCATTGCTCGTTTCGTTTGCTTGAGGTTTTACCTAATGTTTCCTTTGTAATATTTGTAATTGCATTTGGATGACACTCCATTCTTCTTCAGTGTTGTTTTCCTCTTTTATTTATTTTCTGCTGGTATTTATGCTTCTTTTTAGGATTTTTAAACATATGTGTCTTCTATTTTCTTTGTTTGGCAGACCTTTAGCCCCACAGTTTGGTTTCAGACAAGGATTTGGCATAAGAGAAGCAGTTCATAGCTTAACTGTTCTACTTCAGAAATGCAGAGATCAGCAAAAAGATGTCTTCCTATGCTTTATAGATTACCAGAAAACATTCGATTGTGTTAATCATTCAGAATGAATACAATTGCTCCAGGAACGTTCGATAGATGAGAATGACCTTAAAATCATAAAGAACCTTTATACGAATCAAGTGGCATCTGTGAGAGTAGGACTGGAATCTACATCATGTTTCTCAATCGAAAAAGGTGTACGACAGGGTTGTGTTCTGTCACTCCTTCTTTTTAATATTTACTCTGAAACGATTTTCGATAGAGCCCTAAGTGACACTGAAGATGGAATCAAAATCAACGGACAGAATATATAACAACGGACAGTAATCTTCGCTATGCTGATGATACAGTCATAATAGCTGATAGCCAAGAAGCGTTACAACGACTAATAGATATATAGTTCTGAAGCTATTTTCT
Organism: Diabrotica balteata; assembly: GCA_918026665.1. Classification (NCBI taxonomy): domain Eukaryota; kingdom Metazoa; phylum Arthropoda; class Insecta; order Coleoptera; family Chrysomelidae; genus Diabrotica; species Diabrotica balteata. Next base: position 40,808,442 of record OU898281.1, read on the forward strand.
TGTGGCATTTTAAATTAATTACTATTTAACTGGGAATAAGCCACAATTAAAGATAAAAATACGTTTATTGACGTTTTAATTTCCACTTCGGAAATCGTTCTCAAAATACAAATAGTAAATTTACTGTTTGTATTTTACATATCTTAAAATAATACTATGTTAAAGGAAGTCTTTCTCGTGCCCATTGCATTCAGAAAATCACACTGTGTAATATTAATTTTTTCTTCCCATACTCTTTATATCCTTAGATGTATGATTTTGAATGTATGATGTATGATGAAGATGTATGATGAAGAATCTCTAATGAAGAAGATCTATCCTTAGATGTATGATGAAGAAATAACTTTAAAAAATGGCTCATTAAGCTGATGGTCAGGAATACACTTCACGTTACAGATTTTGTTGTCTTGTCTCTGGTAATACAATAGAAAAACGCCGAAATGTGAAAAACAAATTGAAATGTAATGACTGTTGCGTTCCGCTCTGTATAACAATTGAGATCATCAGAAAGGAAAAAGAATGTCTATATTCACTCTAGACCCACTGGTTTCTGCCTTTCGCTTTTAGTATCAATATTAAAATAGAAAAAATGAAAGCCAGAGTACAATGTAAAACTCTATTAAAAAAAAAGTAAAATCAAACATAAATATACATAAACAAACATACAGTTTATAACTAAACAAGAATATCTGGATATAGGATGTCGATGAATAAGTTGTAAAAACATATTACCAACAAAGGGATCTGACAATTCGGTTGCTATGGTTGATTATGATTAGAAATATTGCTTAATTTATTATTAGACGTAAAAAATATGCATACATATAATAATATTATCAATCTGTGGTAAAATGAACAAACCTTGTTAATAATAGGCACACAAAATGCAATCAGACATAAAATATATAAATTATATGAAACGAAAGAGGCAAAAAGGCCTGACGTGGCAGCATTTAGCAAATTAAGCCATATTCTAAAAAGTTCAATTTACATGTGTCTCAAGCGAAAGGTTTATAACCAATGTATTTTGCCTGTACAAACTCATGGAACAGAGACTTTAACACTCACGCAAAAATATGCGAATAAACTCAGAGTTACACAACTAGCCATGGAACGTGCAATGCTGAACGTGAGCCTTGAAGACCACATAACAAACCAACAAATCCGGTAAAGATCAGGAGTTCAAGACGTCATCGAAAGAACCACGACGCTTAGGTGGAATTGGGCAGGGCACTTAGCCAGAACACAAGATGGACGGTGGACAAGACGTATTATTATTACGTGTAGCGGAAAATTAGCTACAAGCGGTCCTGTATAGAACACTGTAAAGAAGTAAGGGAGGCCTATGTTTAGCAGTAGACGAGATTGGCTGATTGATGATTGAACATAATACAAATATTAATAAAATCAATTCAAAGATATAATCAGTAATAAAATACAAATTAAATAAATATTAAAATTAATACAAGTAGTAACAAGCAAAATGTAAAAAATTTAAATGTATAAAAGTAAGAAAGTAAAATGTTCAAAATAAAGGTTTAAAAGGTTCAAAAGGTTTAAAATTGCAACACAATATGCAATAATTTGGCACCAACGTTCAAGGCAACGTACTTGAGTAATGCAGCAACAAGATAAATGGTGTATTTTACTTTACCACAATGAAATAATAGCACCAATTGCTATCAAAAAAGATAGGAGTTCAAGGATATACAGGAACCACAAAAAATTTTGATAATGTACCAGTCTGCACCCCTACTGCATGGAACGACTCTTCTCACAAGAACGAAGTGAAGTGGGTAAGGTACTCTTAACCCAAACACACGTCTGTGTTGTTTGGGTCATAAAACTTTTATGTTTTATTTGTAATATGGAACTCGTCTCTTATCTCAAATACACGCCTGTGTTATTTTGCAGATGGTCCGTCTTTTAATGTTTAGTTTCCAAAACCGCTCTATCCCTGCACACGCAATCCTGTTTAATTATACGGGGGAATTAAAAAGTATGTCAATATACTACAAAGGTCCAGACGCAGGTGCGAAACTATAACAATCACAATAAAAATCTTGAACATTTCCTAAAATATCAAATACTCAATACCGATTTTCTTGTATTCTTTAGTTTTTAAGGATTATTGGTAGTTTATATGACTTTATAGATTCATTTTGACGTAACAGTATCATAAATGTACATTTGAGGGACACTTTATTTTTAAACTACTATTAAAATTAAAATTAATTTGTTCTTTCCTTAAATTTGCTATGAAAAGAAAAATTTCACTAAATAATATAATAGTAATATAAATGGCCCACATTACTAAAATCTACTGCTTTTGCTTTTTGTATGAGAGAAAATTAAACACAGAAATGTCTGCCTTCCGCCTCTGAATACTTTTTTCACGGATAGGTGGCCCTCTAATGGGGTGATAGATTACACCGGAACGATTTTTCTTGGAAATGTCCAACTTTTCGAAAGAATCGTTAATTGTTAGTTGTTCCCTTGACAAATTGGAGCCATCGCGCACAGGTACAATTAAAGGAAAAATTACATTTGTTTAATTAAGGGTTAACCCAATCGGTTTTTTGATGTGATTCTCATTGTTTAAAAAAAAAATAATAAGAAAAAATTTATTAAAAATGAATTTTATTTAGAAAAATGTTTTTTTATTTACAATTTGCTTTAACCACAAAGATTGATAATTGTATATATTGTAGCATTTTAAATTTGATTGATTCTTTGAAGTATATTTAAAGTCGCCTCGTATATGAAATCGTCTTAATAAAACGAAGAATGTTTTCTGTTTTTTAGTTCGTATCTTTCGAAAAGTGTTTCCAATCATTCTAACGTCGTAGAGTAATAAATCCATTTAATTGTTGTTTATTTTACTGCGGCGATTTCTTTTCATGTAAATGCGTCGCAAAGGAAACTACGTCGCATTCTTATAAGTGTTTGTTAAGATTTGCGTCCAATTTTTGCGGAGAAAATCTCTGCTTTACTCTCGTTTGGACCGCGTTCCAAGGCGGTTCAGCGTTATGTCGTCAGCAAATTTTTCGTCGAATTTGTAAAGTGTTCTGTTTTATTTTCTTTTCATGAAGAATTTGTAATGTCCTTTTGTTCTTCGTTATGGAAAATAATTTAAGTAGCAGTTAAATGTGGCAATTTAAGGTATAATTATAGTCCAATTATACCTGTCCCTGTTTTTTTAAGAGGCAGAGCCATAAGTTTTGTTCAGTGCCGGCTTTGGCCTCAAATGGTCGATCCAATTCACAGTGGAGATGATTTTGTTCGTGTGTTCGTGTCCAGAGAACCCCAGCTATGATTTCAGAAACTTAATGTGTGATCAAGTGAAATCCAGGTAACTTTTTAGGTGTTTGTTTAATTTTAAAGTGAAGACAAACATTTTTTTAAAATAATAATTGCTTTCGTTTTTTTTAATAGTAAATTTTTGGTTTTGATTTGAGCTGTCAATTTGTGTTTAGTTTTTTTTGAAATTTAATGTTAATTTATGACAGCTCGTTTTATTATTTTTTTTTTGATTTGTGTTTTGTTTTTTTTTTAAAAAGGTTAACCTCCATGCAATTTTTTAAGTTTTGTAGCAATGGAGTTTATTAATGTTTTATTTAATTTGGAGTTTATTAATTTGTTTATTAAGATGACACATGTAAGTTTTGATATTTGTGTATTTTGTGACTGTTGTAATATTTTTGTATTTCTCCTTATAACTGTTTGTGGTGACATAAATAAAGGTTAAATTTTGTTGTCTTAACTTTTTATTTATTTTTTTGAGCTAAACCTTTATTGATTTTTATTTGAAAAAGATATGTTTTTTTATGTTGATTTTTTTTTCTAATTATTTCCCTAGTTACAACGAGTGGGTTGTAATAGGCATAATTAGGCACCTCAAGTGGCGCCCTATAATCAAATTTCTTGAGGTGTTTTCTGTTTAATTTTATTTTGTTTATCCCAAAAGCCCTTTATTTCTTTTTTTTGTAGTTGCCCCATTCTAACCCCCATTTTACTTATCCACGACCCCAGCTCTCCTACGAAACCCTGAGTGTCCGTTCGCACAAGTAACGTATATTTTGCTTGCCCTATCTTCACCCCTAATTTTCTGCCCCTGTGGTAGGCAAAATATTTCCGTTACAAAAATGGTGCCCAACCGAGGGGCTGTTGAATATTCCTAACGTTTTTTAGTTTTGTCCCTTTTCCAGAAGCAACATATCTTTTTCAGTTTTTCTGCCATAATTTTCTGCCATTTTTATCAAACCCTGTCTTTCGTGTAGTGCCCCGCTGTCCCACAAACAGTTTGTTTTTGTATTTGTATTGATATAAGTAATTGTATCAACATATGTATTGTTGTTTTCTTTATGTATTGTTCCTGTATTAACATATGTATTATTGTATAACAACAGATGTATTTGTTGTATATGGACATATGTAATGTTGTTTCTTTTATTTCGTGTAATGTAGAAATTTTTCTATATGTATTTTATGTGTATTGGTAAATGAAAGCAAATATTTTGAGTTTGAATATTTAAGTTTAATTTTAAATAATGTTTGGATATTGAGAAGAATTTTAAGTTATTTACAGTAACAAATTAAGTGTACCGTTATTGTGCCATTTATTTTTGATTGATTTGACATTTCTTACAGAAAAATCGGTTTTTGTAATTTTGTTTTGTCTGGTCATTTTGAGTAAATGTGTTTATTGTTTGAGTGACTTTTCTTTGAGCTGATGAGTATAGTTGTGTTTTGTTGTTTGTCCCTTGTCCTAAGCCATTTCATTGTTTCCTCTAGGCCCTCTTTGACGGCGTTTGTGTTATGCCACGGGCAGTAGGAGATTGTGAATGTGAAGAGTAGTCCCCTGTGTTCCCCTGTTGTTCCCTAATTAACCAGCTTTGACGGCGTATGTAATGCCACGGGTTAATAGGAGATTGTGTTCCCCTGAGTCCCCTTTTATGTTTCCTGTCTTGTATCTGAATGATGACAAGTGTAATACTCGTGATCGGAGGTGCTGTTTAGTTTTTGCCTAGGAGCAGTCTCATTTAGTTTTCAGAACAAGAGCAAGGTTTTTTAATGTTGTGTTATTTTGTGTAGCTCACTCAAAAGTCAAGTTTTCAATATTATTTTCAATAGTATTTTTGTATAACCATGTGAAGTTTATCGAGTATGTTGTTTTGTATACATTGTGTATTTGCTTTCACCCAAACATTGTTTCAGTATTTTTGTTCCGCCCTGTATGTGAAGTTCGTTGAGTTTGCTTCGAACGGTATTTTCAGTTATATTGTGATTTGCTTTATTCAGTTTTTCGTTAAATCAAGTCATGCCTATCCCAGGTTAACTGCTACGATTTCCATTTTCTGTTATGTCCAGTTTTCGTAAAATTATGTAGAAATAATTTTCGTCTATTTCCTTGTGAATTAAAAAATGCGTATTTGGAATGATGTCATTCCTTATTTGCCGGTATTTAAAATGTGAACGATATCAAGTTTGTTTATTCTTATTCGTCTTAAGTACCATCCCATGTCTGAGAAAAGAATTTTGTTTACGTTAACGAAATAATTTATTTCGTATGTAGACGCTGTTCTTTCTTAAAGTGTTTATAAGTATCTATTTCGTCTTATTGAGTCTGAACAATTATTGCGTTTCAGAAATCAGCTGTTGTACGAAAAATATAGGTCAATTTTTTCGTATTTTTAAATTTTAATAGTCCAGGCAATGTGTGAAATTTTTTTAAGCCCCGAAAAAGAATTTATTTCTGATTTTACAGTCCATGATCAGTCCGTGTGTTTTCGTGTTGTCTTTTGTTTTATAAGTAGGAGGAAGTAATAGTACGATTTCGTTTGTCCATGGCTAAGGCCGATTTGTTAGCGACAAAGCGAAGCATTGTTATTTCCCTTATGTTTGTTATTTCCGTGTTTCCCCGTGTTTTCTTTGTCCCTATTCTGTGTTATAAGTAGGAGGAAGTAATAATACGATTTCGTTTGTCCATGGCTAAGGCCGATTTGTTAGTGACAAAGCGAAGTATTGTTATTTGCCTTATGTTTGTTATTTCCGTGTTTCCCCGTGTTTTCTTTGTTCCTATTCTGTGTTATAAGTAGGAGGAAATGATGATACGATTCCGTTTGTCCGTGGCTAAGGCCGATTTGTTAGTGACAAAGCGGAGTATTGTTATTTTTCTTTTGTCTGTTAGTCTTGTGTTTCTCCCTAGTTCTTTTTTGTGTACAAGTAGAAGAGAGAATAATGATACGACTTCGTGTATTCCTGGCTAAGGCCGATTTGTTGAGAATACATAGCGAAAGTGTTGTGATGTTTTTTCTGTCTGTTAGTTTTGTGTCTTTCCGTGTCTTTGTGTGGTCAGATGTTGTAGTGGAGTTATGTTGATGGTCTAAAATGTATTAGTTTATGAATTGAGTATTGTGTTTTTGAAATATCATGTAGGACGTACAGGCATGTGACCTGGATTTGTGTTTCCTTGGATATTTCTGTTGTTGTGTAAGACTGCGTAGCAGCATCCCCTTTCCGTGATATATTAGAAAGGATAAGCCTTTCTAAGTGTTGAAGTAAGACTATTGACCTAGTCTCAATAGCATTCCTTCTTGTTGTAGTGTTTGTGATGTAATGTTGATGATTTGGTGGAAGCGGAGGTACAAATACTGGCATTGTCCATTGTGACGTTTTGATTTGCTGAGGTGAAAGTACCTGGCCGCTTATTGTGAAAGTATTGTTTATGTCGATTGTGAGACCATGTTAGTGAAACATCTGAAGTATTTTTAGTACTACCATTGAATGACCCACTTAGAATTCGCCAGACTTATATTGTTGTGATCCTGTTCGAGTTTTGTTAAAGAATAGTGAACGTTTCTTTGTGATTTGTATGAAGATGTTGTATTCAATTAGTATCCGTGAAATGATGAAGTTTATTTGTTCATGTTGCCCCTTCATTCCCTTCCCAAACTGTGTCTTTGACCTTATTAGTTGTCATAAGAGGAACGGCTAGGTCGATGAGTTTTGGATTCGTCCGCCAGGTGACCTGTTGAGCTTTTAAGGAAGATAAGCATTAGTTTTTGCCTTGTGTATATATTCTTCTTCTTCTTTACCCTTCTTGCCCTGCTTTTGAGATTTGTGTTCCCAGTTGGAAGTTTTATTGTTGTTGACGGACTGTAATGATTTTTTTGTTTTTTTGGAAGATTATGGTGTTTCTTATGTTCTCTTGGAGATCTGTAATGATGTTTTTGTTTGTTTTGGAGTGTTGTCGTAACTTTTTGTTTTCTTTGGAAGACTGTTACGATTTTTTTTGTTTCTTTTGGAAGTATTTAGTTTGAGACTGAACTGATTGTGTATTGATTATGGCTTGTATGCCATGTGCCCCTGTTCTTTTTTCTTTTCCAAGATTGTGTATTAGCATTTTGGATTTATTTTCTTCTTTTGTCCTTTTGGGAGTTTCCTGACTTGGAAATTTTTCGCGGTGTCGATCCCGGAGGATATTTCTATGGAACTATTGGCCATCCTGTTTTCTTCTGTTTATGTAGTTTGATTTTCAACCAGTGGTTGGAAATTCATTGGTTGACTGTCGCAGTCAACTGTGTTATTATTGTTTGATATTGTTTTGGTTATCTATTATGTGGATAACCATAGCGAAGCTTGTCTAAGCTGTGTTGTTGGCCACCCGCCTTTGTTGAGCTGGAAGCACCCCTCTTTTCGCTCCCAGAAACTTCAACACTGGTCTGTTCCACGTTTTTGGTTAGGCTAGAGCCATTTTAGTAGAAATCTGCCATTGTGTCGTTGTGCTTAAGAGCCAACGAACTGTACCTGGTGCCGATTCGTCAAATTGAGCATCCAGTTTTATTTTGTATGTTATTATGTTAGAACCATAAACAGTTATGATGTGTAGTTTTGGTTATGATTTTTGTTTGTTGTTTTTTGTTCTGTTTGAGTTATTGAAGTCATTATGTGTTGTTGCAGTAGTTAAAAAATGCTACTGTTGTTCCAACCTGATTGTTGTTCGCCCTAAACGAAAACTTTTCCTGTTAGTCCAGTTTTCGCTCTTACGTGGGGGTATTGTAGCATTTTAAATTTGATTGATTCTTTGAAGTATATTTAAAGTCGCCTCGTATATGAAATCGTCTTAATAAAACGAAGAATGTTTTCTGTTTTTTAGTTCGTATCTTTCGAAAAGTGTTTCCAATCATTCTAACGTCGTAGAGTAATAAATCCATTTAATTGTTGTTTATTTTACTGCGGCGATTTCTTTTCATGTAAATGCGTCGCAAAGGAAACTACGTCGCATTCTTATAAGTGTTTGTTAAGATTTGCGTCCAATTTTTGCGGAGAAAATCTCTGCTTTACTCTCGTTTGGACCGCGTTCCAAGGCGGTTCAGCGTTATGTCGTCAGCAAATTTTTCGTCGAATTTGTAAAGTGTTCTGTTTTCTTTTCTTTTCATGAAGAATTTGTAATGTCCTTTTGTTCTTCGTTATGGAAAATAATTTAAGTAGCAGTTAAATGTGGCAATTTAAGGTATAATTATAGTCCAATTATACCTGTCCCTGTTTTTTTAAGAGGCAGAGCCATAAGTTTTGTTCAGTGCCGGCTTTGGCCTCAAATGGTCGATCCAATTCACAGTGGAGATGATTTTGTTCGTGTGTTCGTGTCCAGAGAACCCCAGCTATGATTTCAGAAACTTAATGTGTGATCAAGTGAAATCCAGGTAACTTTTTAGGTGTTTGTTTAATTTTAAAGTGAAGACAAACATTTTTTTAAAATAATAATTGCTTTCGTTTTTTTTAATAGTAAATTTTTGGTTTTGATTTGAGCTGTCAATTTGTGTTTAGTTTTTTTTGAAATTTAATGTTAATTTATGACAGCTCGTTTTATTATTTTTTTTTTGATTTGTGTTTTGTTTTTTTTTTAAAAAGGTTAACCTCCATGCAATTTTTTAAGTTTTGTAGCAATGGAGTTTATTAATGTTTTATTTAATTTGGAGTTTATTAATTTGTTTATTAAGATGACACATGTAAGTTTTGATATTTGTGTATTTTGTGACTGTTGTAATATTTTTGTATTTCTCCTTATAACTGTTTGTGGTGACATAAATAAAGGTTAAATTTTGTTGTCTTAACTTTTTATTTATTTTTTTGAGCTAAACCTTTATTGATTTTTATTTGAAAAAGATATGTTTTTTTATGTTGATTTTTTTTTCTAATTATTTCCCTAGTTACAACGAGTGGGTTGTAATAGGCATAATTAGGCACCTCAAGTGGCGCCCTATAATCAAATTTCTTGAGGTGTTTTCTGTTTAATTTTATTTTGTTTATCCCAAAAGCCCTTTATTTCTTTTTTTTGTAGTTGCCCCATTCTAACCCCCATTTTACTTATCCACGACCCCAGCTCTCCTACGAAACCCTGAGTGTCCGTTCGCACAAGTAACGTATATTTTGCTTGCCCTATCTTCACCCCTAATTTTCTGCCCCTGTGGTAGGCAAAATATTTCCGTTACAATATTTACTTTTGAACATTTTTTTAAGTTGATAGGTAACTATTATTGTTGTCGTTCTAGTACATAGAGAAGACAGTCTATTAATGTATGTTGCACTGTTCGTTCACTAGCACACACATAATATATGAAGAAGGTTCCTTCCTTTTTATAAATTCATGTTTTATCTTTGTCACTCGCAATCTGGGTATGGTCACTATGTACCTTCTCTTAGTAGAAAGATTCAACGACACCACACTTGTATGATAGTTCTTAGTGTAGAGTTTGAATTATTCCAATTTATCTGTCATTTTGTCTTGATTTTGTTTTTAAAATATTGCTTTAAATCAGTATGAACACATATAGTTATGATGTCTGCTAACGAATTTTGACTTGTATGTTTTTCCACTATGTCACCTTTATCATTTTCACTAATTTCGAAATGTGAAGGTATCCAAAATAACTGAACTAATCTTTGATTTTGGTGGCATGTTAAGAGTTCTGTCTTAGTTAGAAGCAGGACGAGATGTATGGGGTACAATTTGTTTGGGGCTGTAATGCACTCAGGAAATCGCTAATGATTAGAGATTAATGGCATGTGTGTTGACAAACCTTAATGCCTGGAGAATAGTAAAGAGTTCAGCGGAGAATATGGAGGTTTGGTAAGGGAGCTGGTAGAAACTGTTATAGTTATCTGTTGTAAAAGTCACTCTTACTTTGTTTGCAGATCTGGATGCGTTGGTGGAAATAAGAATGTAATCATTAAATTCATTTAATATCTCCAGTGCTTTTTGTTTGAAAATTTTGGCTGGTGTGTCACATTTCTTCGATGCAGAGAGATTTGTAAACCATCAGGGAGAGCAATGGTCTATGGTAACATATGTTGGCCGACATTTAAAATATTGAAAGTGGGTGGAATTATTATGTGTAAGATTTGTAACATTGCTTTCACTCGATGATAAAATGGAGGATCCAATCTTTTTGTATAATTAAACATCAATTAAAATCTATCCGTAAATGTGTTTCTATAAAGAGGTATCTCTGGGTAAGCTGATAGTCTTGAGGTATAAATGAGGCTAAGGTATTTTCCTCTAAGTCGAAGGGATGGTTCGCCTGATATTCAGAAATATTTAAAAGCAAGCATATAAACTTCTTTTATAGTTACAACAACTAGTGTCTTAAGTTTTTTGCTCTATGTTTTATCTTTTATGCGGATTTAGTGACCTCATAATATTTGTGTTGTGTTGTGTTGTTTTGCTTTAGAGAATAAGTAATTAGTTATTTCGTTTGTTGACCGACCATTTGGTCCGACCATTGTGCTGAATATCTTATGTTGGATCTTTTGTCCATTACATTACCTTCAACTATTTGTTACATGTATTCTTTTCTTCTGGTTATATATTCAAAATAATTTACTGATTATTATTGATAAAATATCCAGACTGCCTTCCAGCAGTACAAAGTATCTTATTTTGTCCTTTTGGCAGGCTGCCTTTAATAAAAAGTTTTTAAATATATATTTATAAGGATTACTCAGACGAGTGGTGGGTTCTTATATCGGTCTCAAGGTGGAGAAATAAAAGACAAAGTTGATAGGCTACTTTATCTATTTTCAAGACGTTTCTATGATTTTCTTGGTTCTTTTTCACTACATAAGATAAAATAAAATATTACTTATACGCTGTAACTACTGTAGTAAAGCGCAGTGATCAGTGAACAGTGTAGTAGTGTCTGGGGGCTCGGGAGACTGAGACCTCGGAAGCCTGAGGAAGGCATCAGAGAGGATGCCGAAAGCTCGGCAAAATGGATATCGACGCGGTTCAACCCGGAAGACTGGTGAGTTTGATATTAATTTTAGTAATAATATTAATCTTAGCTCTAAGTTTCATTGTACTGAACACGGAAATCTTTCCGAATATATATATATATATATATATATATATATCGCCCTTGCGCGTGCAAACGGAGATAAGTCCAAAATTGCCATTTTGAGATATAAGCGTTTAAAATTTTTTATGAATTTATAAGCAAATTTTAAATAAAACAACTTAAATCTAATTAAAGATGAATTAAAAACTTTATTTAATTTTACAAACTAAATGAAAATATTACCCTGTAATTTTGAAAATCATTATAACATGAGAGAAAAAAATAGTTATCTCCAAATGCACAAAACTTTAGCGTACATAACCCTATCTGCACTAATCGTCATCTAGTATATCTTCTTCTTCTTCTGAACAGTAGTCTGCAACATCGGTCTGCGTAGGTAAGTTTTTATAGAAATCGTGAAATACGTCATCTATGTATGGTAATAAATCCATTAGATTACTTTTTTTTTCTGAAGAAATTGGATTTGGATATTTACATTTTGGTAGATTTAATGGAGGAGATGAGAAACCTCTTCTAAGAAAATTCATTGTTTTAAATGGTTCATCTTCTTTGTAACTATTTTTATACGAAAACAGTCCAAATTCTTTTTGATATCTAATCCATTTGACATCTTTCCAAATAAAGCGGTTACCGTCATTATCTACCTTTCTTACTTGTAATGAACTCTTTAGTAAACTTGCAAAATCAATAAAATCATTTCTAGTCATTTCTTGAACCTTAAAGGGATATCTTTTACCACACAGTCGAACAAGTTGATACCAGTCTCTTGGATGTTCAATTCGGCTTTCATATTTTTTCTTTTTTTTTTCAATTATCGAATGGTCGCTATCACACTCCATTCTTGTGTGTCCTGGAATTAAAAATTTATGATCCAATGTATCGAGACCAGAACTAACCATTAAGACCATAAACATTGCAATGAGATGAGAGTTTTTATTCTGCCCTCCACAAGTGTCAGAATACAATGTTATTTTTCGTACTTCTGGTGGGATTTCTAAGAGCTCTTTATACAAACAAGAAGCTATTTGATTGGCTCCACGACCAGAAATCGTTTCATACCACATACAACAAGTAGTTTTGTTATTACCACAATCATGAATTGTAAGGTTGTACGTCCAGAGTTGCCTTTTATAAAAAGCTATTGAAGTGTTTAGGCTGGGCGTGGGTAAACACTGCTGCAAATCAAAAGCAAAAACTCTCTGGGACTTGTCATCTTGACAAATTATTTTATCTTTTCTTTTTGCTGCGTATGCAGCTTCTGCTTCTTCTTGATGCCGATTTAGTTCTCTTCTTATTTTTTCCTTTTGTTCTTCTTTCTTTTCATTCACTATAGTGTTATGTAACTTGTCACAAGTTTGACATGTATCCTTACTATATTTTTTTATTGAAATGTTCATTGTATGAAAAATAGTCTCATATATCTTTCTACTTACGGGACTTTGAGGTTGGATCCAAGCTTTATATTCATCATACATTCTGGTCAATGTATAAAAAGAAGGCAAAAAACGTCTATCTCCAGTTTTTTCACGACAATAATGACTTTTGTATGTAGGTATAAGACCTATATGTTGCTTTATCATGTCAATTCTGTCTGAATTTATTTTATTCGCAGGTATATGGCTTCCTCTTTTATCTTCTGTTGTTATACCGGAAAAGCTAGTTTTTGTAATAACATTTTCTATAAACTTATTCGACAAATCAAATGTTTTTTGAAAGCACTGTTTACAAACTTCAACGAGCTCACCTGCGATCTTGAAGTGATACTGATAGCTACAAGCTCTTGTTTTTGATGAATTAAGTTTCATTGTCTTTTTTTCCTGCCTCAAAATAAGACTTGAACAGTAAGCAACCCTTTTATTATAATCCCCTAACTCCCAAAATTCTGTAAATAACTGTTTACGTACTTCGGTATCAAATTTTTTACCGCATCCTTTTCGGCAATCTCCAAGTACCTTACATTTTTTGCCTTTCATCAACTTATTTTTTAGAGTCATGTATTCTTTACCTGCATTTCTTTCCATTTTTCTTTTTTTCCTCATTGCTCTAGTATCACCTTTTACCGATTTTCTTCCTTTTTTATTTTTATTCAATTGATTTGGATCTATTGTATTTTCAAACGAAACCAATGGAATACTATTCGAGTCATCTGATTCAGGAAGTTCATAATCTGGATCCTTGTCACTGTCGTCGATATCGCTTCCAAAGAACTCAGTAATCCTTTCACTAGGTGCATCTGCAAAAACATTTAGAATAAATTAATATTTGTTATTTTCTAAAATGTAACAAAACTGACCTCTGCTACAACCAGCTTCAGAAATATCAGCTTTACAAATATCAAAACGAGAATCGATATTTTCTTGTTTTTTTTTCCTGTTTTCTCGTTGTTCACATTCCAAATTCGAAAACATGGCTGTATCACTTTCTGGTGTAATGGACTGGTCAGTATTTACTTTGAGCTCAGCTGAAACAATAAGAAACATTGAAATATAATTTATTTTATAAAAAAAAATTCTAAAATTTCATTAATTTATTTATCATAATTTATTTTATAAAAAAAAATTCTAAAATTTCATTAACCCCCGACGAAATATGAGCTCAACGCCTTAATATATCTTCATAAATTATAGTTAAAAACCATCTAAATAATTTATTGTGCCGACATCAAACAAAAAAAAAACGTATCATAATTTGGTTCATTTATTGAGGAGCTACAATGCCACAGACAGACACACAAATACACAAACAAACAAATTATACCTAAGAGCTGTCTCGATTACGTCAGCGGCAGCTTTAAATAAAAAAACACATCTCGGCACAATCTTTGATGAGCTACGATGTCTTAGACACAGACACACACATATTAAACGTATAACTGGTAGTGATAACACTTCTGTTTTTGCGTCGGAGGTAAAAAATAGTTATTACTAATTTTAAACTAAAATAGTTTACTTACCTTCTGAATTTAATGCCCGTTCTTTCAGAGCGGCAAGAAATTCTCGTCTTTCTGCAAACATTTTTACTTATGATATTAATGATATTATTCTCTAATACGAGTAGTAGATCTCACAATATGTGCACGTCTCACCGTAAAGAACGCAAATGAAAACAAAATACCAATAAGCCACTCAATGTTATTCAGCTGCGAGTCGAAAACACGTGATGAGGTGATGCATCGTGTTTAGTGCAGATTTAGGCAAGTTCCGAAAAATTGGCGCATTGTAATACAACTAGACTTAACTCCATTTGCACTGACCGACATTATAGTGTCAACAGAGTCTATTTGACATAAATTCCTTTAACACATTTCAAAATGAGTTATCTTCGGTATCACTAATAAGTTTTGCTCGTAAACGTAAACAACAGAGATAAATCCTTTTGCACAATAAAATTTCGATCTAAAACGTGTTCATTTATGAAGTTATCTCGATTTGGACATTTTCAGACTTAACTCCGTTTGCACGCGCAAGAGCGATATATATATATATATATATATATATATATATATATATATATATATATATATATATACATATAGATAGAGGACGCCGAAAGCTCGGCAAAATGGATATCGACGCGGTTCAACCCGGAAGTCTGGTGAGTTTGATATTAATTTTAGTAATAATATTAATCTTAGCTCTAAGTTTCATTGTACTGAACACGGAAATCTTTCCGAATATATATATATATATATATATATACAGTGTAGGAAAAATTTTATGGTCGGTATGGACCTTACGTGAGATGGAGTGAGAAACAGCTGTTTAAAAAGAGAGAGGTATATTAGGTACGCCCTTTATATCGCCGAATGGAAATATTAAAAAAGGGGAAATTCAACGTTGCCAAACTTATTGGTTTTATTTGACCTGTTGTCTTTTTTTGCATTTGAACAATGTTCTATCAAGAAGATAAAATGCTCAAGATAATCAAATTTGGGCGAAATTGATTTAAATGGCAGGTTACTGTTTTTTTTATTGGGAATATGCCACAAGTTTTCTTTACAATAATTGTAATATAACATTTTGATTTCCATTTCGGAAATCGTTTTATATAAATAAAATTTATTAATGTTTCGTATTTTAAGTACGATTTCCGAACTAAAAATCTAAACATCAAAATAATTTCCCAATATGAAATAATAAACAATTAAACATGCATACAATAACGCCAAATTAAAAAATATTCATACACTAATTTATTTGGCAACGTCTAGTCTAGATAGTCGTCTGGTCACGTCTGGTGAAAAGATCGAGTAACGAGAAGTAGAGGTGGGTCGTGCTAGTTTATCGTTAAGAGCGTAGGAGCAAAATTTCGGACCAGTTTTTTAAATGCATTCATTTTTTTCGAATCCTGAGAAAACTAATAAATATTTTTGAAAAAATTAAACGCAGAATGAAACAATACATTATTACCGAGAGCTGAAAGTCCCTGAAAACTTCTATAATGTTTATTTTAATAAGTTATAGGGATGAAAAAAAAAAAACAAAATTTAGTGTGGTTTTTAATTTCAAATATCTCATTAAAAAAACATTTTGTTTATTCTAAGGGACCTTCGGCCCTCGGTAATAATGTAATCTTTCATTCTGCATTTAAATTTTTCAAAAATATTTGTTAGTTTTCTCAGGATTCCAAAAAAATTTAAATTTTTTTGAATGCTAAAAAGCATTTAAAAATTTTAATTTTCATAAACAAGTAACTATGATTGTTTAAAAGTAGTTTCAAGTAAGATAGTACCTACATAAACAAACATAACGGCTATTATCGTTTATGTGTATATCTTTTGAAGTGAAAGAAACTACCTAATGATATATTTATTATAACTTGAAAAATAAACTAAACAATCATCATTATCATATAACGGGGGTCCTACGGCGATTGCCGCTTCCCGCATTTCAGCCTCCATCTTTTCCTATCTCCCCAATCTCCCTCTTCTAAGCCTCTAGATTGCATTGTTTTTGTAATTTCTCTTCTCCAGGAATTTGGTGGTCTTCCCCTTTTCCTTCTTTCTGGCGGAACATACATTAAGGCTTTCTTTGGCCACCGCTCCTCCTCCATTCTCATCACGTGACCATACCATTGTAATTGCCTTCCTTGTATTCTATCTGAAAGAGTATCTCTAATTCCTGTACGGTTTCGTATTTCCTCATTCCTGATTCTTTCCATTCTCGATACTCGACATGACCTTCTAAGATAATCCATTTCCACAACGTCTACTTTATCTCGTTCATTCTTTGTCATCGTCCAACATTCGGCACCATATGTGGTAATTGGTTCTACAATTGCTCTGTATACGCGAAGTTTGGTATGCATCTTTATTTTATTAGACCACAGTAATGAATTCAGTATTCGGATGCATTTTTTCCCTTGGGTTATTCGGTTTTGTACATCTATCTTAACTCTGCCATCTGCTGATATGATGCTTCTGCTAAATCTTTTTGCTAAACCCGATATTAGTAATTGTACTGTGTCATATACTATGGATGTAAGTATGCCGTTTGCTAAAATTTTATTGCAAGATTCTTGCAGGCAGCGTACCATAACAATCACTGAACTAGCATTCAAGTATTTTTGGTCACTCATTGTACTTGTTATTTCTTTAAACGGCCGTAAAATTTGGGAAAGTTGAGAACAAATAATCCAGTGTTCTTTATTTAGATTAGGTTTAAGTCTAAGTCTGTATTATTTAATACCAATGTGGAACGGGTTGCCTCTTCTAACTCGGTCATTCTTTTTAACATGTAATAGGTGAAGTTCTTCCTAGTTTCCACGTCTTGGATTGGCCGTTTGGGAACTGTGTTCTGTTGTAATTAATACTTTAAAAGCCTTTCTGAAGATAAGGTACTGTTTTGAAATGTGTTTTTTTGCAGAATTGTCGAAAAAAGGACTTTTTATTTTATCTATTTGTACACGACAGCATTTAAGTGCGTCCCCCACCAATAAATTTAATCATCATCATAAATCACAATCATCATAAAACAAAACATATTTAATAGCTTTGACCATATTTTAGGAATTATCAGTTACTGCAAAATTTACTTTTCGTTTTAGACCCGACTGATTAATGATTTCAGTAATCGCTGTTTTCTGGATTATGGTTTCCAGAAAAATGGCAGCAGCCTAATAAAAAAGTTTTGAATACTAAATTTTCGGTTAAATATTGTCGTGTTAATGCGAAGTAACTCTCAGTTACTCCAGATGTCCAGAGGTCAGTAGTAATACAGATATTTTCTACTTCTTTAACAACTTGCGATCTAATAAATTGCTCACTTTTGACATAACATTCCTGAAGTAATGAACCTGACAAAGTTTTTCTTGTTGGCGGTTTATATCCAGGAATCCACCCTGCAAACTTTTTAAAAGCTGGTTCTTTAACTATGGAAAACGGATGAAACGAAAAGTTTAGTAAATCTTGAAAATCAATCAGTCCAAGAAAAAGAAACTGATAAAGATGACTTAAGTCCATGGTGTATTTTTGATGAATTAATTGGACATGACTCATCTAAACATACACCTGTATCGAGAGGTATAAAAGAAGTCGACATGTAATTGTCTGATGATATATTACCCACAAACAATTTCGAACGGAGATTGTCCATTACCGTGGTGAAAAAACCATCGCCATGTATATCGTAACTTAACCACTATATTCATAAAATGTTGTAGTATTGTAACAAAATCTTTTCCTTGTGAACACATGTTTAACATCTGGTATAATTTTAAATAAAAGAGAACGCGATTAACAAGAAAAGTGGAAAAACTTATGTTTTTAAATGTCAATTTAGACGATTCGCGATTTAATAATGTGTAATGTAAATGTAACTATTTAAGCACCATTTGTATTATTGAATTTATTTTTCAAGTTACAATAAATATATCCTTCGTTAGGTTCTTTTACTTCAATACTTATACACATAAACGATAATAGCTAATATGTTTGTGTACTCGCTAATTTGAATACTGGTAAACAATCAACTAGTTACAGTTTACGAAAAACGGTTCCGATAAAAATTAAAAAAACGAGAAGACCCACCTCTAGTTTTTTAGGTATATTAGGATCGGAACCAGAGAATATCTGATCGGAACTAATCGTCTCACCAATGGACAATGGCCAATGAGTGTTAAAATGATTTTAGGAGGGGAGACGAAGGGGAAATATGATTGTTATCTTTGTCTAATTCGTTGAAAATATGATTTTATATCTGCGTTAGATATCCTGTTAAATTTTACCATACCGACCTTAAAATTTTACCTACACTGTATATATATATATATATATATATATATATATATATATATATATATATATATATATATATATATGTTCGGAAAGATTTCCGCGGTTAGTACAATGAAACTTAGAGCTAAGATTAATATTATTATTATTATATAGTCAAAAAAAATTTTTACTAGTTTGAAAAAATTATGTAAATACTCTTTTCTTTTCTACAAAGAAAATTACTATGTTG
>OU898281.1:40827764-40875749 GCA_918026665.1 Diabrotica balteata
TGCCAGGTCGAATTATTCAAATATACAACTTAACATATTAATTTAAAGAGCCATCAAATGTTCCAAAAATTTTTTTATTTCAAGTAGATAATGCATGTACTCCTTCTTCCCGCAGTTCATTGTAGTGTTCACAAAAATTTGATTTTAGTGCCCTATTCTCCGCCTGACCCTGTATCTCCTCCTTCTTTTTTTCTATTATATTCTTAAATTTTGGCAACCTATCATTCAAATATCCTAGTATTTTTTTAATGTATTTTTTATGTAAATTCATCGTTTATAGGCTGACTCTAGCAACACCTGTCTCTAAATCTATCATAAACTTAGGACAATACCTTGGAAAAAAAACATTTGTTTATATAAAATCTTTTAATTATTTCCACCTCATCGTACTTGAAAAACCCTATATTTAAGACCTATTATAAGTCAAAATTGATTTAACCACCAACTCATACATTGTTACTTTAGCCACAAGGGTATATCAGACACTAAACTACTCCAAGCCGTGTGAATTGCCATTTTTGCCAAATTCTGACGCTTTTTTAGATGAGCTTTAAACGATAACTTGGGTGTTAGTATTATTCCCAAATAATTATAGTTGTTCACTACCTCCAATACTTGATCATTCAGTTTCCAAGATTTCCTGATCACACTACCTTTTTTTCTGAATACAAGAATTTTAAATTATTCTAAATTTATTTTTAGATTTCACATCCTGTAGTATTTTTCCAGTTAAAAAATCATACGCTGCAGCACCTTTGGATTGATTTTCTTTAAAACGAAATCATCTGCATATAATAAAAGTCTTACAATCAAACCATTTTTCTTCAAACTGCCTTCCAATGCCCCATGCATGTCATTCAAGAAAAGCGCAAACAGTAATGGATTTAAAAGACATCCCTGTCTCACTCCTACTTTGCAATCAAACCATTCAGATAAACATTCCCTTGACCAAACTGCCGATTTTGTACGCACGAACATACTTTTTTACAAATTCAGTACTTTAGTAGATAATTCCAAGTGGCTCACCTTGTAAAAAAGGGCTCGCCGGTCAACTGTATCAAAAGCAGCACCAAAGTCGACAAAAAATGTATAAACATTTTTTACTCCCCATGCAAGTTCTATTTTTACTATACTCGTAAGATTAAAAATGTTGTCTATAGTTGAGCAGCCGGTTCTATATTATGTCTGGAACTCATTTAAAATATTATTATTTTGTACCCACGAGGTAAGTCTTGTTAAAGTTAATACCGCAATGAGCTGGTTACTGCATTTAAGAAGTTAATACCTCGATAACATTCTGCACATTCATCTTTTCTTTTTTATGAAAAGGAAAAACTATTGCATCATAAAAACTCTGAGGAAAGATTGGTTTGACGACAAAATTATTAGCAAGCACTTCTCCGTTTTCTGGAAAAAACTTGTAGAACTTGGCAGCAATTCTATCTACTTCTGGTGCCTTATTTGGTTTTAGAGAAACCAGTGCTATTTGAACTTCTTCCATAATAAACAGCCGGTCTAAATATTCATTGAAGGTAAATGGGACTACAACACAGGATCTGCTGTTATCTCCGTATTTAAATGTCTTGCTAAATGTTACAGTAAACTGTTTAACTTTACACCTTCCCCAATAGCCGAGGCTATAATTCTACACAACGGACAATTATTTTTTCTTGTTTTTGTCAGGGATGGAGAAGTTTTACTTGAGGCTTTTGAAGTATGGGTGGTAAATTGATAGGTATTGCAACGTATATAAAGCAATCCGAACTAGTGAATATGATAAAAATACAAAAATTTAAGTATTTTTCCATGTTATGAGACACACAGAACGATATGGCAAAAATCATAGCAAAATTATGGCAAAATATGTAAAAAAAAAGGTCATTCTCGAAGAATAACATAATGGCTTTGTAACTTACTCAATTGATTTATCTTCGTGGTCACTCTTCAGAGCTACGATGAATAAAATTGTGATAGCCCATATAAAGCCACCGTTTAGTAATGGACATGGTAGGGAGAGAAAAGGAAGTCATGATTATTATAAAATATATTTGCAAGAAACCCATGTAACATAATTATTTTAAAACTATTTCCTTGTTGCATTTCTAAACGAACTGCTTAATTTAATTAACATGTATTTCAATTTTTAATATAAAATAGAATTAATGTTTCAAATATGAAACCCAGAATTGTTCTCAAAATAATGGAAGAATAAATTATTAAAGAACAGTTAATTATTATAAAAGCACATTTGGCAAACTTAAATATATATTTAAGTGGAAATTGCATGTACATTTAAGCTATTCTTCAATAAAAATATTCTTTATTAATAAATATATGTCAATCTATTTCGTTTTACCACTAAGCACAATCAATAAGTTCCTGAAATAAAAGGAACAATCTCTCCATGTTTCGCAATAATAATTTCCTCTATTTACTATGGCAGCAAGAGGTTCGATATTCTACAGCAAACAGATACACTACTGATATTTACATTTTGTTATTCTACTTGAATTACTTTATTCTTTTGTTTCCATTCGAGGTAAAACTGGTCCTCGAGTGCACTCAATCCGTTCGCATGAGTTACTGGAAAATTTCTTTCATTTTGCTTTAGTAAATAAAGCAAATGTAAAGCTTTAATGTTTTTTTTTTCAAAAATTTACTATGGAGTTTGGGGGCATACTTAAAGATAATAATAATTATTCCCTGTTATTCAGATTATTGGTGTAATAATATCTATAAATTTGCTACTGATTTTATGTTTAGAAAATCTTATTTAAAAATTGAAAGTGAAGTAAGATGTAAAACTCTAAGAATATTTTGTCACGATTTTTTGATTTTTTCAGGAGAAAACTGCAAATTTATTAGAATTGTGAGACGTCAATAAGTTGAATACTTCACTATTTACAACTATTTACAACAGACTAAAAATTTAAATTTATTTAATATCGCACATTGAAATTAAAAGTGGCATTATACAAAATTCGGTGGTTTTTAGTTACAGCGACATTTAAAAATCTACGTCTGTTGCAAAGATCTCCGTTGTAATAGCTCGCTCGGTTTTCTGTAGACGTCGCTAATGTCACTTCTTACTTTGTTGTCGCGAGCATGGGTCGTGACCGCCGAAAAACCGATACTAAACCAGTAAAGTAAAGGTCCAGCCGCCGCAACGAGTCTTAGCTGAGGTGAGTGAAAAAGTGACATATTTTGTATAATGTCGTTTTTTTAATTACTTGATAGTAAAAATACAACAAATTATGATTTCTTTATTGGCATATTTTGTAAAGAGCCGATATTTTACTCAACTATTCCAGATAACTGTGTTTATATAGAATAAATAAGGGGCATATTGTGCTTAGTGTCATTTTTGTGGTTTAAATGTCATATTTTTAATTCCTTGCCATATTAAATAGACGTCATTTTAAGTAAAGTGTCTTTGTTTTATTTAAAAATGTATATTTAATTAGAGAATTAGGATATTAAACACCGACATTTTGTTTTTATCACGTTTATTCCGTATTATTGTATAAAAGCTAAAACTTTGTAAAAGGCTAATTTCATTATTTTATAAGTTTATCACTTTAGATTTCTATGTATTTACTACCAATGACTTAATTTTTGAATATAACCTAAAAAAGTACTATTTGTTAAAGGTACAAGATTCACCATCGTGAATCCATCAAGAAGCAGAGGAAAAAAGATATTACAACTGGCAATTGGGAATGACAGTAATACCCAAAATACTGTGCCTACTTCCACCAGAAACTTCGAACAGCCTGATGATTTACTTACAGAAATAACATCTTCTGCTTTAAATATTATGAATAATTTTACATGAAATTGGAGATAGCTCTAACCTTTTACCAGCTGAAATCAGTGATGATGGCGACTTTTCTCCCGCCTCAGATGATGATAGGACGTACTTACCCCCAAAAAAGAAACGCCGCTGATCTACTTCAACTTCATCATCCTCCAGTTCATCCTCATCTTTATCCAGCTCTTCTTCTTCTTCTAGTTCCTCGACTTCTTCATCAAGTACGTCGTCTGATTTGCCTACAACCTCTAAAGCTAATCAAGGTACTCATGATACCGAAACTTCTAATTATGATACCGACCTAAATTACCAGTTACATGAAGTTACTAATGACGAAAATCTTACAAATGACCAAACTGCTCATAATTATGTCAACAATGATGCCGAAGAAAATTTTGCAAATGATGTCTCTGGCACGCTGTTAAATGACGATTTTTTGGAACGGGATTTTGACAATAATTATCGAGTTGATATTGTAGCTCCTACAGCTTCAAATTCTCATTTAGATGAACAAAGTACTCAAGCTCACGATTACAATAATGCCGCCCATTCAGCATCTGATGGCAATGATAAACCAAATAAGGAGAAGAAAAAGAAGCCGGGGTATGCCAGTATTTGCGAAGAATTTAAGAAATGCCGGTCAAGAATATGTTTGAACTTCCAAAACAAAAAAGGTTTTTCCGGCAAAAATTCTAAAGCTCAGATAAAATATTTGGAGGGTCAAGGCAAAAACTGTTTGATGCTTACTGGGCTATGGCTTCCTTAGACCGACAAAGAGAATACATAGCTCGTAGTATTCAAAATATTATCCCGAAATATCAATACAAGAAAATGAATTCAAATAGGAAGGCAAAAAATGCTTTTTATTTTGAAATAAATAGTACCAAAAACCAGAGTATGCAAGACATTCTACAAAAATACACCAGATATAACTGACAGGTGTATCAGAACTGAACTGAAAAAAAAGATTCTTTTACTGGTATTCTAAAAGGTGAAAGAGAGGAAGACGTGAAAATTACAGAAAGTTGTCTGATATAAAAGTCATTAAAATTGAAAAGAACGTAATGATTAAGATTAAAATATTCCATAAAACGTCTTATTTTGATGACTTCAAGGAGCTTGATTTGGCAAAAAGAACATCCAGAAACAGCCGACCTCAAGAACTTAAACCATTGTACCACCAAAAATTGGATATATTGGAAAATGTATCACATTTTTAAAAATGCCTATTTGCATTTTTTGTTACGATTCGTTTATATTCTTAGTTTATTTTGATAGTCTTAAAATATTTTATTTTAAATAAAACATTGCGTGACATTGTCGTGACTGATTCGAGTAAGACTTTCTTTTGTAGTACATACAAATAAATACTTTATTCATCTAAAATTAGTTTTTATTTTATTCCTGACATTCATTTACTCAATTGGAGTAGTAGAATAGTAGAAGAGTTAATGAATTAAATATGCCATTAAACAAAAAATAATTGATTGTATAAAAACAAAAGTGACACTATACTGAATTTTTTTTTCAAATACCTTTTTTTTCAACAAACACTAGTTAATTTATTTAAAAGTTATTTTATACTGAAAAAGAGATAATTAAATTATTATTTAAAACTAATCACATTGCTTGTTTTCAATTTATTTTTAAGTCTGGGCATAAAAATCATGTTAAAATGTAAAATTGAGTTTTTTATATAGTGCCACTTTTGATTTCAATGTGCGATATTATTTTATTTTATTTATCATATTTATATTTATTTTATTTTATTAATATTAATAAAGGACGAACCACTGTGAATGCGTTTATCTCAAAATAAATCTGCTTTTATTAAAGAATGACATGAAAGTAAGTCTCAAATAACTCTTTTTACTCCGACAGAGGTTCGACAACAAATAAAATAAAAATGCGAAATCCTAAGAAAGTTCCTGGCTATGATTTGATAACATTAGAATTACTCCAGAAGCTACCGAGAAAATTAGTGATGTTTATAATCACTATAGGTTTAGAAACCTATATTTAATAATACGTTTACTAATAAATACATAAATCTCTTTACCAATAGTAGCAAACGTAAGAAAGCCTTGATATTACCTTGGATGATTAATACTCCAAATAAGTACTGGTCTAACCCAATTTGAAAAACATATTAATAGTCACGCAGAGTTTAAGAATAATATAGATCTAATTATCTCATAGATCATCTCATAAATCATCTCTTCTCTCTATCATGCATATAAATTCTAATACTATTCCCAACTCTATTATCTTAAGTGACTCACTAAGCGCCCTTCAAACCCTTAAACAGATCTTTCCTCCAAGGTCTACTTGAGAAAAATAATAAAACTGGGACTCATGCAGGCTCAAGAAAATTCTAGTTATTGAAATACCGCAAGTGATATATAAGCTTTTATAAAAAATCGAGTTTTGCGCAAGTGAAAAAACGAATGGAAATCTTTTCAAACATTACTGAAGCAAATTAAAAATGACATTACAGCTTGGGACACCCCAACCAGAAACAAAAGAGAACAATTGGTGATAACGAGATTACGAATTGGACACACGAGATTTACTCATTCATGTTTATTGTCCAAAAGTGATAT
The DNA here is from genome assembly GCA_918026665.1 of Diabrotica balteata. NCBI lineage: Eukaryota > Metazoa > Arthropoda > Insecta > Coleoptera > Chrysomelidae > Diabrotica > Diabrotica balteata. The sequence goes on from OU898281.1 coordinate 40,834,179, forward strand.
ACCTATATTACCACACATTATCACTACCTATATTACGTGAAACATGGTAACGTACAAGTTAACGTTAACCATTAATTAATTGAATGCCATAGTTTTACAAATTTTCGTGTTACCTTTAACATACCTAACAGTATAAATAATTTATTAGGCACTAATTTTTCAGCTAATAATATTGCAAATTTCTTAAAATCCGAATATATCCGAATATCCGAAAATACGAATATGGATAAAAAATAACGAAATTAAATTTCTGTAAATGATATTTCATCAACACTTAAGGTAAAAAAGTCCTATCCAGAAGTTAGTTCTTTCATGTTAAAATGACCTTTACTTGTTGAAGTACCTTTTTTTTTTTTTTTTTTTTTTTTTTTTTTTTATTGCCGTATTGCCAGAATCCAGTAAGAGCCTAAGAAGGTATCCATTAGATTCTGACAGGCAACGGTGGGGGAAATCTTTTTTTGGACCTCTACGTCACGGAACAAGACACCCTGGTATCTTTTGGCACAGTGGGATACTAAGCCACAAGACATCAGGGTAGTGCCGGATTAACCGTGTTCCGGCTAAAACCTTAACCACCGTTCCAGAGAGATGGTCTTGCCACTCAATAAACAACTAAAATTTATACATAACCATACCTATTACCGTAAATCAGAAAATGTTAGACCATAAATAATATTAACTATAAATTTAAGATCCCTGACTTAATTTCCTCTTCTATCCTCCTCTTCCTTTTTCTTCATCACCCCAGAAATCAGACAGTGTACTTCTCTCCATTCTTTCTCTCCTCTTAACATAATATTTACAATATTTCTTTCATCCAGCCCGAAACCCATTCGCCTCTCGAAATCTCCCATCTCATTTACCCATCTCTGGCAGTTAAAAATGTGGGCGGGAGCATCCGGTACCGCACAAACAGTACAGTCTGCCGAGGCAGATTTTGCCTATTCTATTTGTGAAGGTGCCAAAACTACCATGTCCGGTCAGAAACTGCGTCAGGAAGTAGTCTAGTTTCCTGAACTTACATTCCCACCACGGTCTCAGATCGGGAATTAGCTCCTTCGTCCACCTTGCCTTCCACTATCATTCGCCCATTCTCTCTGCCACTCTATTATCGTTCTTTCTCTTTCATTCTCATGTATATTTACATCCATCCTCCTCGCATACATCCTCGTTCGCTCTTTACACAATAAAACGATCGGTATCACAGCTCCAATGACATATAGATCCTCATTCGAGACTGTTTCTATATGCACTAGACACCCTGAGGAGCATTCGCCTTTGCGAAGTATCCATCAGCTTAGCGTATTTTGCAATGTTTTAGTACACTACACCACACAGGGGCAGCATAGGTTACTATCGACTGGAAAACTCCATTTAGCACCTTTCTTTTGGTACTTCCTGGGCCTCCTATGTTTGGCATCAGCCGTATCAACGCTTCCAGATTTCGGTTCGCCTTCTCTACTGTCTTTTGGATGTGAACTCCGAACCTTAGACCTTCCGACAACCAGACTCCCAGATATTTAATTGATTTAACCGGTGCAACCTCTACACCCTCCACAATAAAACGAAGAGAGGATCTTTCCCGCGTTCCCTTTGAGAACTAACACCTCAGTTTTCTGAGGCGCTAGCTGTAAATCGTTCTCTCTGATCCACCTACCAATGCGACGCAGGGCTGTATTAGCCGCATTAGCCATGTCCGTTTCTGACTCGCCTTCACAACCAGTGCGAGATCATCAGCATAAGCTACAAGAGTGCATCCCCTTGGCATCTGTAACCTCAACACCCCGTCGTACAGGACATTCCACAGGATGGGACCTAGTACTGAACCCTGTGGAACACCCTGCGACAAACTGATGCTGGTATCTTTTTCTCTTATGGACCTGTCAGTGAAGTATCTATCAATTACATTGACCAGGTATTCACTGACGCCCATTTCTATAAGCCTGGACATGATTTTTTCCCATGATGCCGTATTAAAGGCATTCTTGACATCGAGCAGGATGAGAGTCACCCATCTCTTGGTATCCTGCGTAACTAAAGAGGTTACTTCTGTGACCGCATCTACGGTGGACCTTTTGGCCCTAAAACCATATTGGTGATCGCTCAGCGCATGCTTTTCTTCTAACTCTCGCTCAAGGCGGCCTTTTATAAGCTGTTCATACAATTTAGCTATCGAACTAAGAAGGCAAATTGGCCGAAATCGTACCTCTTCCTCTTGACCTTTACCTTTCGGTATAAGGACAACCTTAGCTTCTTTCAACATTGTTGGAAACTGCTGTTGTTCAAGCAGTTTTGTTTAACAATCTTAGAAAAACATGCGGATATTTTAGTGCGGCGAGTCTTAATGTCTCCGGCATGACTCCATCTATGCCAGGTGCTTTTCGGATTTTTATCCGTCCAACAGCCTCGCCGAGTTCCAACTCAGTAAAAGGTTCCGCATATACGAAACCAATAAACCCTTTCACGCCTATCCTCCACCTGAGGAAAAAGTTCCCGTATTAAACGGAGTTTCTCCTCCTCAGGCAGGGGTAGGGTGTCTTTCTCCCTTTCAGTTCGTTACAGACAATCTTGTAGCCCTGCCCCCAGATATCCCTTTCAAGATCCTGAAGCAGATTACTCCACCTTTCTCTCTTAGATCTTCTTATCTCATTTCTGTATTCATTCTGCATTCGCTTTAATTCATTTAGTCTCTCATCCAAATCTACTGCTTGTACTCTTCTTAACCTCTTACACTCCCTTCTTACTCTCATGCAATTTGTCCTCAGATTTTCAAGCTGCTCGTTCCACCAGTATGGTTGTTTTCTTTCGTACCTCCCATTTGATCTTACACAAGCCAACTTCTGTGCATCACTTAGACCCTCAATTAACTCACACACATTCTCACATCCCGGACCAATCAAGCCAAAAGCATCTACAAAAACCTCCTCATTTAAACATCTCTTAGATTGGACATCCCCATTTTTTACGTTTCTGTCTTTTACTAGCTATTTCAAAACTCACATACTTGTGTAAGCTAAGCGATTCTTCTTCCAAAACAGTCCAGCTTATGACCCTGTTTAGAAATTTTGTTGAAGCCAGTGTGATGTCCAGAAAGGATTCACTATTACCTCTCACGAATGTAGGTTCCTTACCGTCATTTAAAACAGTAAGCCCCATTGCATGGATCCATTCTGATAGATATTTCCCTCTCCCATCTTGCACTCGTGGATTCCATGGACGATCCTTCGCATTGAGGTCACCAGCTAGTGACGACCGGTACAGTCTCCATCCTAGCCTCTTGCATAATCGAGTCAATGTAATCTTCATATACTCGAAGCGGGATTGTTCGGTGAAACATAGCAATTATATACTACCAGGTTTCCGACATATACCTTAACATAACCATTCCCAATGGAGTGTCTGGTAATGCCAGCTCCTCGATTCACCACGTACACGGCTACGTCAGATTTTCTATCCTTAATGATCCCCTGTCTAGAGACCAACTTTACGTTGGGCTCCTGAAATAGGATCATGTCATAACCTTCCCGTCGTGCGAGTGTCTCTGCAACATCGTGAGCAGCCCTCGACCTTCCCACATTTATTTGAAGAAACTTCGTAGTAAATGGGTCTTATCTCTTTAACTTACTTACCCGTACGCTGTCTGATTCCTGGTCCTAAGTGCTTTACAACCCACTTCTTTCCTCCTCCCTTCTGATAGGGTCTCTCTTAAACTTTCGTTTTTTCCAATATAAGTTTTCTATACTCCGGGCATCGTAAGCTATCAGCTTTGTGCCCGGCTTCTTTACAAGTGAGGCAAAAAGCCTCCAAAATTACTACATTCTCTTGCCCGGTGACCCTCTTTGCCACATCTATAGCAGCAGTCCGCTTTGTTTTCTCCCTTGCATTCGTTTTTGCTATGCCCGAACTGCAGGCATCTAGAGCATCGCTGAATGTGCAATCTCTCTCGTATCTTGCATGAGTTCCAGCCGATAGGTATATGTTCTTTCTCTAATGCTTTCTTGGCTGCAATTCGCGTCAGACCGACCGTAACGTTTGTGTTCCCGTCTCTATTTTCCCTTATAGAGACGAGTTTGACATCATTAGGCCCCCTGCTGCCGGTATATCTTCGAATCTGCTCCAGAATTTCTTCCTTTGTGACATCTCCGTCTATGTCAAATATATCAACCTGAACTTGATAACCCCGGACGTCTTCTACCGTGTTTCCCTCCGTATGGGCCACAATAGTCTTCTTCAGGCGCTCGGCCTGTTCTTTCCCTGCTACTTCAAGGATGAGATCTCCGCCCCTGGTCTTTTTAGCACTTTTGACACTAATCCCCTCCTTCTTCGTATCTACACTACCCTTTATTTGTTTCAGCAACTCGGCATAAGATTTTCCACCTCCTTTCACAATAACCTTCTGCGTTCCCACCCTAATTTCTTCTTGTTCATAATCCTCCAACACGAGGTTGAGGTCCATATCTCTAAAGGTGACTTCAAGAAGCTTCCTGAGGTTCCTACCTCTGTAGCCGCTCACTACTTTTAGGGATGCCTCTTTGGTCCCTACAAATTCTATGTCTTCCCTCAATTTAGACAGAATTTCCAGTAGTCTCTTATCCCCGTCCATTTTTATTATTTTTATTTTTCTCTTATCCAGTTGAAGTACCTAGGTCACAAAATTTGGAGTTCCAATAATAAAACACCACTCATGTTATACAGATCTTTAGTTAGTTTCCAAATTTAATTAAGAATCTGTTGCATACGCATCAGACAGCACAACAATGTAAAAACCTTTAAATACATTACATAACACCTCCTTAAGGATTATACTTGGAGCGTACAAAACAACTCCGATACATAGCATACAAGCTGAATTTAATAAACCCATGGTAGAGCTTCGTAGGCAGCCGTTAACACTTAGTTACACTTTTAACATAACTGTAAATAAAAAAATTCCAATAAATAACATTTTAGACATATCCATGGCTAATGACTTTTCAGAGTTTAATCTCCCATATTCATATAAAATTTATCATGCAATGAACCTACTTTACTGAAACCAATTTCCGCCCTTACATCAATACATACAAAAATATATAAATCCGTAAAATAGTTTCGAACCCAATTCAGATTTCTGCTTTAACTTGAACCTTCTACAATATATCTTTATTTTCACCTTTTATTATAAAAATTCCAATGGTTAATTGCAGTCCATTATAATTCCAAAAAAATAGCACCAACTCTAATCTTATTATACGATTCTTTAGAGATTTAATTAACTCGCATTCCGATTACACAGTATACTAGACAGATGCATTTAAATTTGAAAATATAGTCATAGTGGCAATAATTAATAGCAGAAAGATTCTCGAACATAGAATTCCAGATACTGCAATTATATTAACAGGAGAACCCTTTGCAATTTATCAAGCGATTCGGTACGCAAATGTAATTAAGATAAACATAATATTAATCGTGACAGATGCTATATTATCACTACAAATAATTAGAAAAAAATACACGCAGAATCCGTTAGATTTACTAATAAAAGAAGAACTAAATAAATTGGAATAGCATGTTGGAATAGCATGTAACGAAGAAGCAGACAAAAATGCCAAATAAGCTATAAACGACAACAGTATCCCCATATCACCCCAATCTATAAGTATGGATCTAAAAAGCTACTTCATAAAGGACCTGTCCAAGAACTGGACAATAAATGGAAATAACACCACCAAAGTTTCAGGAGATAAAATATAAGATTCGACCATGACAATCATCTGAGGTATCCAGACGAAAGCAAATAATTTCTTCCTGTTTACTATTTGGGCATACCCAGTTTTCTCATGAACATTTGTTTAAGAAAGAAGAAGGCCCAATTTGTGATGAGTATGGTTCACCCCTTACAGTAAAAAAAGTGCTAGTGGAAAAGTGCGAAAAGTTTAATAGTCACAAAACTAAATGACAAGTACCAAACAATTTTAAAGACATTTTAAATTCTAAAAACACAATATTTAACCTACTATTGATTTATATTCAATGCTTGTTTGACAAGAGGCATAACCCCCTCATAGTAGCATAATGCAATAATAACCATAATGCACAAAAAAGGTGATATTAAGGACCTAAAGAAATACATACCTATTAGGCTCTCCTATACATACAAACTCTTCATGAAGATAATAACAAAACGACTTGTGAACAAACTGGATAGTTACCAACCTTGTGGACAGGTTGGGTTCAGCTCCAGATACGGAACAAATGATCATCTGCAAGTTGTAAAAACGCTATTAAAAAAGTGTACAGAGTGTAACAAGCCTATCTTTCTTATATTCATAGATTATAAAAAGGCGTTCGATACTATAGATCATCATAAATTGCTTTGAGCATTGCCTGACTGCCGCATTGACTACCGATATATTGCCTTAATTAAAAGTATTTACGAAACTGGTACAGCTTGTGTCCGCCTTCATGAAGATACCAAGAAGTTTCGAATAGAACGTGGAATTAGACAGGGTGATACTATCTCACCTAAATTGTTTACAGCTGTTCTTGAATATATGTTCAAGCCAATGGAACGAAAGGATAATATGGGAATTAATATTAATAGTGAAGATCTGAACCACCTAAGATTTGCCGATGACATCGTTTTAATATCTGATAGAGTTGATAAAGCTACAAAAATGCTGCACACGCTATATAAAGTGTCAAAAACAATTGGTCTTAAAATTAACACCTCAAAAACAAAATTTATGACCAACCTTGTAGTCAGCGGTAAAATTATGATTGAGAGCCATAGCATCGACCAAGTAATAGCTTACAAATATCTAGGGCATGAGATTCGCCTGGGCCGAGATAATCAGACAACTGAAATACAAAGAAGGATAGGTCTCACATGGGCTGCCTTTGGTAGATTGAATAACATTTTCAAGTCTAGTATCCCAGTTTGTTTAAAAAGAAAGGTTTTTAACCAGTGCGTTTTACCGGTTCTTACATATGGTGCAGAAACACTGACTCTGACAAAAAGAACAATAGATAAAATAAGAGTTACACAACGCGCTATGGAAAGATCAATATTAGGTATTACCATCAGAGATAAAGTACCAAACCTAGAAATAAGAAGAAGAACAGGAGTCACAGATGCAGTTGAAAAAATAGCCAGGGCTAAATGGGCTTGGGCCGGACATGTTGCCAGATTAACGGATGACAGATGGACCTAAAAGATTCTGGAATGGCGACCAAGGCAAGATGCATATCGAAGCAGAGGACGACCACCGACTAGATGGACGGATGATATCAAGCGCATCACCACAAACTGGATGCAAGAAGCTCAAGACAGAAATAGGTGGAAAATTTTACGGGAGGCCTACGTTCAGCAGTGGACAAACATAGGCTAATTGATAATGATGATGATTGTTTAAAAAAAACTAACTTTAATTTACTAAGCAAAGTCTACTTAAATGTTACCATTCCGGTAATAACCTTATTAGAATAAAACCTTTTTTTTAAATAAAAAAAAATTTTTAGATATTGTATATTTTGTCATTTTATTTGTAACTTTAGGCTTCTTATTGTTACCACCTTTTTTTAATTTAAATTTGACGTTCTATCAAGGCGTAATGACAGCTGACAGATGATAGACGAAAAGAAGACTGTAAGACATAAACATGATACTATGACTAACATGATACTATGTGCTACGGGAAGATAGAATCTTCCCGTAGCACAAAATCGGTCGTATTCGCGCATGCCGTCATTGAAGAGTGGAATTTAAATTCTTGTTATAGTTAAATGGGATTTGTATGCATTCTGAGATGAAATTATTCAATTAGCAAAATAATATTAAATGACTTTTTTAAATATTATATTATTATTTGTGTACAAAAGAAAATAACAATACAATATTTAAAAAACTATAAGAAGAAACTAGACGAAAATAAGTTAGGAGGTTTATTAATTACAATAATTGTGCACATAAGGATATCTCCAAACTATTTATTAAATATTATTTATTCGCTCTGTGCGTGACTGACGCGACACCTACCGCCTTCATCTGACAATTTTTGAGTCCCAATTTTCAGGTTAAACATATGACATATGTTTGACATTGTTAAATACATGCGAAATTGACAATTATTAATAAATCAGTTTTTTAACTATATTTTTTCAGTTTATGTTCAAAATAAATGTAGTATTAAAAACTTAGTTTCTCAAAATTCATCATAATATATCTTTTCAACTTCAAACGGAAAAGAAAGGGAAAAATCTAGTACTGGCAAATCAAGTTTTTCACGCAAAAGAGCATATAATTAAAAACAATAATGGTAAAAGTTATGATATAAAAGCTAAAGTCATCTGCAATTAGCTTGAAGCCTTATCAAATATCATTCAAGGTAAATTATTTAAATTTTTCCTATTTCAATTGCATAAAAATGAAATTATGTGATATTTACTTTTTCATATTAATAGCACGAATTCATCTTTTTCTTTTCTCTAATTTATATGTAATCTTTGGGAACCTATAAAAACTACACTCACTGTTTTTGCTATTATTAGCACAATTAAATACGCAACATTGTATTTGCATACATTTTTGATAAAATTTATGCGTAAAAATAGTTTGTCCAATATTCCAATTTTGTCATATTTCGCCGCTACGCACGCTGGCATCGTTTCAATGTACCCCTACCATGGTCACGCACGGAGCGAATATAACCATACAAAAAACTGACATTACGAACGTACTACTCTCCAATGGCGTCACAACTTATGCGGAATATCTTATCTTCTTAGTCATAGTATCATGGTCATAAAGTTGTAATAAAGTTGTGTAAACCATGTTGGTGTATTTTTTATTTCTTAAGAAATTGAAGACATCCTTTTCACAGAATCAGGTGTGGGGTTATACTTATGTTCCCCTTGTGTTGTTAAGACAGAAGGAAATTATATTTTTTATGCTGCTTTATGGATAACTTTGAAAATAACTTACCGGGTACACTACTACCTGTGTTATTACCTCAAGTGAATATCCCAGGCGCAAATAAAAATAATAATGTGAATCCGAATCCGAATGATGATAATATGGTAAACCTTGTTAATTCGTTGCTTCAATAAAGTGCACATATGCTTTAGATATTACAACTACAAAACAGCATTTCAACAATAAATAATCCTGTACCAAATTTTAATATAATGCCAGATTTATCTAAAACTATTGAAAAATTTAATGGTGAAGGGGATTCCAGCCAAGCAGCAGTATGGTTAAAACAAATTGAGTCTACAGCAGTACTCCAAAAAATAATAATACAGTTTGTTTTAAATTAAAACCACACTGTGTTTAACCTAAACTTTAAATAATTTTTATAAAAATAAGAGCATACAGGGTGTCCCAGACTAATTTACCCACGCTATATCTCTTGAACGAATAGAGATTTTCGAATGGGACGAAAAGTGATCTGTTCTACTTGTAATACACTTTAATATGGCGTAGAACAAATCATCCCCTAAATATTGATCTCTTAGTTACAACCCCTAACTTTAATTTTTTCAATAGCACCCTGTATATTTTTTTTTTATAGTTTTGGATGTGGTCTTCTATCGTCGATTAAACAGATTTATTAAAAATAAAATCGGCTTGTAAATAATCAGGCTATATTTCTTAATAAAATAGAGATTTTTTAAAGGGACAAAAACTGGTCTATTTCATTTGAAATACACTTTAATATGGCTAAGAAAACGTCATCCTCTAAATATTCATCTCTTATTACAACCCATAACTTATTTTTTTTTTAATGGCCACTATACATTTTTTATAATTTTGGATGTATTCTTCTATCTACTATTCAATCGATTTTTTAAAAATAAAATGGGTATGTAAAGTATCATGAAAATATCAGTTTATTTTTTATTTTTGTTAAATTAATTAAGATTTATTTATTAAGATTTATTAATTAAGGCCTTAAAAAATAGAATAGAAAAGAAATATTATGCTTGATTATCACTGAAAATTTAACTATTTTAACTACGTAGTATAACTTCTTACGTGCGTACGAAGTACACATTTTTCTTTATTTAAACATTATTTTTAATTTTTTTAAATTTGGTCTTTGTAGGAGCATACGTTTTCTTACACTTGGCAAAATTAAGTGTGCAAAAGTTAACAAAAGAAATCTCTTATAATAAAGTCACAATATTTGAAAAACTTTTGCAGTTATTTTACGTTTTGGATATTACTCTTAATTCAGGTTGCCATGATTTGATCTGTCAAATCAACAATTATTATTTTTTGACTTTTGGTATTAGACCAGTAATATTTATATTTGTTGTAATTGTGTATCTCTAACATTTTAATATGACTTATTTATTTTCTTTTAACGGGTACGTTGATATTATTTTGATTTATGGAGAATGTCTAAAAAATAGGCGAATTTCCCGACATTTATATCAAGAAAGGTTTTCAAATCGAAACATTCCAAGCGAAAAAACCTTTAAGAATTTGGAAAGTTCACTTAGACAGGGACATTTTCCTAATAATAAAAGAGGTACAATTGAACGCACAGTAAGATATAACCAAAATCTTATTAATGTACTATCATGTTAGTACTTTTAAAGTGCACCTAGTTCAAGGATTACAGCCTGGTGATTACCAAAGAATACAATTAAAGAAAGAAAGCTTGAATATCTAGGCCACATATTGAGACACGATAAGTACCGTCTGCTACAATTGATTGTACAGGGAAAAATAGACAGTAAGCGAAGGCCAGGCAGGAGAAGACACTCGTGGCTCCAAAATCTGCGAAAGTGGTTCGGGCTCACATTGGTCGAACTATTCAGAAGCGGCGCAGACAAGATCAAAATTGCCATGTTAATAGCCAACGTTCGCAACGGACAGGGCACTCGAAGAACAAGAAGAAGAAGAAGATTACCAAAAACGTCTTAAGTTTATTGCAAAAATGATGTTAAAAATCAGTGATGATCCACTTTTTTTATCAAAAATATTGTGGAGTGATGAGGTTAGATTTTACAATAATTACAATAATGGTGGTGGCAATCATCACAATTCCAATTAGTGGTCACCCGTAAACCCACATTGGTTGATCGAAACAAGATTTCAGAACATTTGGGATCTAAATGTGTGGTGCGGTTTATTTAATGGCCGTCTTATAGCTCCTTACTTTTTTAACGGCACTCTAACAGGTGTTAGATATTTAGACTTTTTAGAAAACATTCTAGCCGATTTCCTCGAAGATATTTCTCTTCATGAGAGTCAAGAAATGTGGTGGCAACAAGACGGAGGTCCTCCACATAACGCGAGAATCGTTAGCGACCAACTACAAAACCGTTTTGATAACAACTGAATAGCAAACAACTCTCCAGAAATTATGTGAGCTGCACGTTCATGTGATTTGTCACCTTCTGACTATTTCTTTTGGGGAGCAGTAAAAGATATTGTTTATCAATCCAAACCGCAAAATTTAGAGAAATTAAAAGACAAAATAAGACCAGTATGTTGCCAAATATCTTCCGAAATGATTCGAGCCACATGTACCAGAAATCTTCTAGAACTATTCAAAATGTGCGTTGCAGCAGGTGGGTTGCAATTCGAAAATTTAATGTAAATAATATTAGTTAGTGAGTTGGTGTTTTGAATTATTTTTTCATGCAATTTTTATTGCATTTATTTATATTGTTCCTTTAAGCTTTATTGTTTCTATGGTTGTATTTTATTTGTATGAGTAGTATGTTCAACTTGAAATTAATTTAAAGTTTGACATAAGTTGTTTTTGTTTCACTTTCATTCTATTATTTTGTATTATTGACGATTTATCTAATTTCGGTGACAATAAAGCATGTTTCTTTTCTATTCTATTTTTTAAGGCTATCTTGGTTAATTTAACAAAAATAAAAAATAAACTGATATTTTCTAGATACCTTACAAACCCATTTTATTTAAAAAAATCGGTTAAATAGACGATAGAAGACCATATCCAAAACTATAAAAAAATATATAGGGTGCCAATAGAAAATTTAAGTTAGGGGTTGTAACTAAGAGATAAATATTTAGGGGATGATAGTTTTCTACGCCATATTAAAGCGTATTACAAGTAGATAGATCACTTTTTGTCCCATTCGAAAATATCTATTCGTTTAAGAGATATGGCGTGGTTAAATTAGTCTGGGACACACCTGTATATTATCTAAATTATAAATGCCTATTCGCATATTGTTTGTTCAAATTTTTCTTTGTGTATTTCAGCATGTTCTAAGATCATATTTTAGCTATTTTTAGCATATTTTCTAGTGTCTCATAAAAAGAATTAAATTAGAAATTATCAACGGTCTTGTGCTGCCACTTGTAGTTTTTGTACCTTTATTATAGACTTATTTTCATCGGTTTTGATGCTTGAATCCTTCCTTAAATTTTTTTTTTCAATCTACACAATATATTCAAGTCGACTTTCCAATCTAGTTTTTCAAAATAGATACTTTCTAATATATTTCCTTAACTCATTTTATTAAACCAAGATATTATGTAATGGGATAATAAATAACTACGCCACCAATGAACCACCCCAGCAACTGGCCCCAACTTTTTAAGCTGTTGTCCGGAATAGTTTTTCCTGTATCAGATACGCCACATTAAATGGAAAAGTTTCATTGTGAGAGATAATCTTTCTTTTGTCCCCATATTTTCATCGTAGAAAGTTACGGTTTTGTTTTTCCGCCCGTCAACCATCAATTGTTCGAAACCGACACGGTTAGCACCCTTCCACTTCCTCCTCTACTTCGATGTCATATTTCTATTTTCTAGCCTTCTTAAAATGTACGACATGTATGACATATTACCTAAGGAGACTCATCTCAAAACACAATGAAACTTATAATCCATATTCATACAATTTTAATTTTTTTTATATTAACTCTATATTTTTTAACTATTATCTCTTAAAAATACATCAATTTTTTTTAACTCATTAAATTGCTGCATTCTATAAGATAGTTACATTTTATTTGATATATGTATTTACTCCATTTTCTTCCATGTTTTATTATTAGGATATATTATTATATTAGGATATATACAGCTCTATTTTGTTCCGGTAGCGGAATAGTAAGCGGTAACTCCTTCTAGATAGTCCTATCAGGAAAAGTGAGTTAATCCCTGTCCTCCGCAGATGCCATTTGTTTCCAGGTTCAGAAAACTAGTACCAGCTTATCTTTTGAATGCTTATCTTCAATCTTAAATTGTGGCTTATTCCGATTTAAATAATAATTACTTTAAAATGCTACAAAAAATAGCTTTAAATGAAGAATGTTTCTGCATTATATGTTGTGATTCTTACACTAATTAAAAATCAAAAGAGAAATGGGTACATTGTGTAGACTGTAAGGGGTGGGCGCATGAACTTTGCAGTGATGGTTTTCTAATTTTTGTATGCATACATTGCCAGTCTGATTAGTTTAATAACTGATTTAAATAATTTTTTAAAATGTCGCACAATAGTTTTTGTTTTAATAAAATATAAATAAATAAAGTTTATTTAAAGCATTTTGATTAATAAAATTAAAATATTTATTGAAAAGTATCAAAGTTACTAGTGTAACAATTTGCCCCTGCCATGTAACAACTTGCCAAATTGGGTGATAATGTGATAAAATTTGTAAGCTTAAACAAATATAAATTTTTATCCTAAAAGTGCCAAGTTACTTGTAAATCTAATCTTTAAAATAATTTAAGTATAAAATAAAAATGTTACAAATATCTAAATATTTGATATCCTTGTTAACATGTAACTACATTTAATGTCAACTGTGTAACTAGCTAAAAATATAAACTGCTATATAGACGAATATTTTCACGTAAAATGTGCAGTGAAAATAAGTTACATTAAGAGGCTTTCCTGTAAACACCTTGTTTTTAACCCAAATATGCCTGACGTACAATAAATTGTACACCACAAATATCTTTTAACTTGATTATCTATAAAGGCGCGTACAGACCTACAAACGCATGCGGTGAGCAGCCACGAATACACATACGTGTGCAAATCTGGACGGCGCTTTCGTAACCTCTCGCCTCATGAGTAGCTTCTCGCGAATGACTTGAGCACACACATGCTGCGAGCCAGAGTGGTGTCGGTTTTTTCACACACATCAAAGAAACATACGTGTGCGTTCGCGCTCAGTATAGACGGATAGCGTGGGGATTTGTTGCATTTTCAAGACAAGTTCGGATTTATTGAGTTTTATTCATTTTATTGATTTATGTGTAAAATGGAGTGGTCAAATGAACAATATTTACAATTAATAGATTTGTATGAAGAAAACCCTATATTATGTTATCAGTAAACGTTCCTTTACAGGTATCGCTTTTCTTAAGACTGTGCCGTTTTTCTTTATTACGGGGCTTATATCATTTACGAGGTGTTTAAAGTCTTCTACTGACATACGTGTAAAATTTTGAGTTTGTCGAGTATTAGGTTTTAACGCCAAATCTCCTAGTAAATCGGACTTCATTTGTAGGGTTTTTCTTTTAAAGAAATGCGTCGTCCACCGTCGTCTATTTTTCCTTTGTTTTTTATTTTTTAATGAACTAATAACCACAAACGCAGCACTAACCGTAAGCAGCTTCTTAGGCATTTTTTCACGAATGGATGGAGAGCCTTGAGCACGCATACATATTCTTTGATTTCTAATTTCAAGGAATGCTCTGAGCGCGAATGGTTTGAGTACGCACGCATATGCGTGGCTTCTCGCCGCATGCGTGTGCTAGTCTGTATGCGCCTTCAGGACCATATTTCTTGATAACCGCCTAAATACTTTCAGTATGTAGTAATCAACCATAAGTGTTGTTGTGAATTGCTGGCTTTAAAATATCGATTGTCGATAATATTGTGATAAAGTTTAAAGTTTTATAACATGGCCGAATTCGGAATACGATTTGCTAAGTATGTAAATATTTGTTATAATGTATACAAAAAAATATTCTTTTTAGCTTTACTTGTAGAAAACACATTTATATTTTAATTCAGATTTATAAATTAAGTAAATTTATAATACAGGACAGGAAAATACCATACTAATTATTTTTAGGAGCTTTTCATTTGAGGATGCGGATAGTATGTTAGAAGATTATGAAAATTTAGTAGCAAATGTAGATAGTATTACTTTATGCCTTCAATAAATGCATGTGATGTCCGAACAGACAAAGACTCTGTTGATGAAGATATAATGTTGATGGATAATTTACCTAGGTCGCAATTACAAGCTTCTGCTAAAATACATGTGCAAAAAAATGATGGTGACGCATTAATAACCAATTCTCAAGGTAATATTTCATTACCAGAGCAGGTAGAAAAAAGAACAGTTAAAGGATCTGAGATAAAAAAAATCTACCACTGGGTAAAAGATGACATTCAGATGGAAGACCCATGTATCATTGAAAACGAGCTTTAAGAACAACATGATTCTAAGAGTAACCTTTAAATGGTTTATCCTTTTTTTATGAAGAACTGATACATTGGATAACGTCAGAAACTAATCGATATGTTTCACAGAAGAATCGCCAACAAGAAGTTCGAGAATATGAAGTCAAAGCTTTTCTGAGAACTCTCATATTGAGTGGATATATGTCAACATTCCTCGCAGGAGAATATTTTTGCAAGGTGACAGAGACTCTAACAATCACCTTGTGACAGAAGCTCTTACGAGAGATAAATTTGAATTTAATATATCAAATTTTTATCTGACAGATAACTCAGCAGGAGTTCAACCAATTCATCTTGTAAAGCGGAAGTCACAGAAGGAGAAAAGACGATTCAGGTATGGAACAAAATGGACAATCTTCCTCTGTAATACAAGTAATTACAACCACATCTCGTACATGAGTCTAATGTAAACATGGGCGGAGTAGATCTTAGTGATCAAAATATTAGTCTTTACCGCATTTCTATTCACGACAAAAAATTGTATTTTTCATTGATCAATCAATGCATTGACATGGGTGTTCAGAATGTCTGGCAACTTCATCGTTTGTATGGAGGAAAACTGGACCAGTTATCATTTAGAAGACGCATTGCAACATCATTGTTACAACAAAATAAAAAACCTACTTCCTATTCTCGAGGTCGTCCATCAGCCAATGAAAACATTGATATTCGCTATAATCGAGTAGACCATTTAGTAATTCCACTGGAAAAAACAACTCGATGTGATTTGTGTTACGATAGAGCAAACATGATGTGTTCAAAATACAACGTAGGCTTATATGGTAAATGTTTTGTTTCATACCACACTGAAAGTGTAGTTTATACGCCTGGTGTACTATATTTTGTACAGTATTATTTTTGACTTGTTTTTCATAAAAATTTTGTTTTTACGATAAATATGTTATTCTTAATTGATATAACAAATAAATTTAGAGCAAAATTTTAAAAAATATGTTTATGTAGGTTTCAGGCATATCTGGGTTAATAATATGGTAAAAAAGTTTTAAAAGGATTTTTTTTATTTAAAAATTATTTAATTTAAATTTTTATTACTATATCTTTTTTTGTACTTATTATGCTGTAAGAAGTAAACCATTGACTTTCGAGTATCTAGCGGTAATTCAAAACAGCCCGAAATTCGTGATATATACCATAGACGTGGTACAATTACTACGTCGCTGTCCTACGTCATATTTAGAAGAGTAGTAAACCCATATTATTTCTGTAAAATTTATATCCAGAGCTTTATCTCCTGAAAGCATTAACAAAATTAAAATAAGCTTTATTTATCACGAAATAATTTATGTTGTTGTATTGCCTGCAATATTATTTTACAACTTTTCGGATTAAAGTATAAAATTTCCATATCATAAAGGCAATTTCACATATAAAATTAATGTCGCTGGGCATAAACCGCGAGTTACTTCATATCTCTCCATTGCATTTTAAAGTGCATTAAAGCAACCTCCTCGACTGTTTTAGTGAGAAAACCGCCAAGCTAAATGCCTAAACTAATAGCAAAATCTAATGTAAAATGCAAATTAAGTAGTTTTTTCTATTTTCTTAACGAAGTATACCCGGAACTTATATTTTAACTTAATGTAAGAAATTTGTCGAGATTTTTAAAGCAAAAAGGATAGCAGTTACTTAAATATGGACAGTAAAATATTTTACGATTTTCGTCGACAAAAGTTGTAAACTTTTGAATGCAAATTTTTCTAACAGAAATAAAATATAAATCTTGCTTATTGAAAGCATATTCTTACGTTCTAACATATTTTTTGTTTTCGGAAAATTCAGAGATTATCTAATATTTTATTAGATTTAGTTAAGCTAAAAGTAGTAAATTTGATGAGTTTTTAATTTTTTAAATAAATAAATAGGTACGCTTACGGATGACCTTTATATAATGTCATCAGTATGTACGTTATGACATACAAAAAAAAAATAAACCAGAAATACCTACTTCTTTTTTGACAAACAAGACTAAGCTTAAGACTATTGCATATTTGGAGTTACTTTAGTTTCTAATACACCCAAACCACAAGAAGCGGTACTTTTGATGTCTTTAATGCACCATAGTGATACTGTAAATAATGAAACAAAAAACCTAAAATTATCGAATTCTGTAATCAAACCAAAGGAGTCGTCAATGCATTAGTCGAAAAATGTTCAGTTGATTCTACACATCGTAGTAGTCAAAGATGGTATACTGTATCCAGAAATTTAGTGTCTCAATATAAAAGTTATTTTAATAACATCTGTAAAACTGAATAATCCCTTGTAAAAGCTTTATTGTTGTATAATTTTCACAGCTACCCAAGCTGCCAGGACCGACATATAGCCAACTCAACTGTAGGTAGGTAGATCAGATCAAATAATATGATTCAAGCGTAATATCAAAAAGCTCTCTTTATAAACAGACAACTTTCCCATAATTATTGTATTGTTTTATTAATCATTATTTTAAATCTCAACGAAGAAAATGCGCCCAAAATGATGAAGTTCTTAATATAGTGAAATTGATTGGACCGACCGTGGAAATTAATAAGTTTTGGAAAAACGCATAATATTTCAATCAGCACATTCCAACTTACAAACCCGTAAATAAAGTTATGATGAGTAAACGTTTAACTTAATTAACCTATTAACAAATTATTTCAATCAATCAATCAATCAATATTCTTTATTTCATCTAACTTTTACAAGTATTGAAATGCGTCAAAATACAATCTAAAAAACTATAGGTACATAGGTAGTAAAAAAAGTAAAAACTATAAGCACAATCATAAAACATAAAATATACACAAAAACATACAAATTGTTAAAAAGATGCCTGCAAGTATTCCTCTAACGAATAGAAAGTGTTTGCCAGAAGTAATTTCTTAACTGCTCTCTTAAATACATAAGTATTTAACTCTTTAACATAATTAGGTAATTTATTATATAAACTAACGCATGTTGGATAAGGACCCTTGCCTACAACAGTCAAGTGACGAGCAGGGGTCACCAAATCATTTCTGTATCGAAAATTGTAGCCACTCATTAAGGAAACATCATTTCTGCAAATAAAATTACATCTATGTGACTTTACATATACAACACAACTGAAAATATACAGCGAAATTACAGTTAAAATATTTAATTGTTTAAAAATTGGTCTACAGGAATCCAAGCGCCTTCTAAACGTCATGGTACGAATAATATTTTTTTGAAGAACAAGCACCTCATTAATACGCGAGCGATTTCCCCAACAAACTAAGCAATATTGCAAAATTGACTGTACATGAGCAAAATAGTAAAGTTTCAAGATTTCTAGGGAGACAAAATTCCTAAGTTGTCATAGAACATAACAGTGTACAGACAATCTTCCCACTACATAATTAACGTGAGAACTCCAAGACAAATTAGAATCCAGATAAACACCTAACAACTCGGTGAAGTGGCTATTTACCACAGACCCATTGTCAAGCCTTACTAATGGACTTATCTTTATAGTAGAAGGTGTAAAGGTTACCATATTGGTCTTTGATCCATTTAAGATTAGGGCATTATTTAAACAGTAAAGACTCATACTTTTTACAAGACAGTTTGCTTTTTGAACTACATGAGAAAAATTATTGGAATTTAGTGCAACTGTGGTATCGTTAGCAAATTGAGTGACGTAACAGCCTGATTGCTGTTCCAAGTTTTCTCCTCGAACGCTTATTGCATCAGAAAAATTTTCTAATGGATTCTGAACCAAACATGTTGAGCTATCGTTTATCAGTTGATTTAAATCGTTGACGAAAATCAAAAATAAAAGAGGGCCAATGACACTTCCCTGTGAAACTCCGGAGAGGACACTTTCTTCTGAAGAAAATATTATACTTCCATTCACATTAACCTTAATTTTTTGAAACCTTTTCGATAAAAAAGTTTGGATCCACTTTAACGCAGTTCCTCTAACACCACTATGATAAAGTTTTTCCAGCAGTATTGGATGATTTACAGTTTTAAAAGCTCGTGCTAAGTCAAAAAACAAACAGATAACTTTATTACCCTTATTAAAGTTCAATAAAATATGATTGCACAGCGCTAGTAGTGCATCTTGCACACTTATACCTTCATGGAAACCAAATTGAGACTTTTCTATAATGTTGTGTCTTTTAATATATGAGAGGAGACGTGTATGAAATGCCTTCTCATATATTTTTTGAAAACACAGATAAAAGTGATAGGCCTCGATAGTTATCAAATTTTGATTTGTCACCTTTTTTATGTATAGGCACAACTAGAGCAGTATTTAGAATTTGAGGAAAAATCCCTTCCTGAAATGAAAGGTTTACTACAAATGTTAATTGTTTATATATGTTATGAGATACATGTAATAACATAGAAAACGGGATCTCATCCAGTCGAGCAGAGGATTTTTTGAGATATCTTTAATTATACTCTTTATTTCTTCATCACTAACAGGATAAAGGAAAAGGGAGTGTATAGGCGAAGAAAGATTCTTAAGATTATAGTCAGGTGAAGTTTGACTAATTAAATTTTTTACGGAATTCGAAAAATGTTGACTACAAGATTCAGCTATGTCATGAGGGTCATCCACAGAAATTCCCAAATTATTTTTAAAATTACTTGGGTATTTTGAACAGTTTCGATTTTTACCTCCGACAGTGTTTCGATTTATGATGCGCCAAGCCTCAGCCGTACTATTCTGTGCATTTATCATTTTATTATTAAAACAAGTTTGCTTGGCTAACTTAACTTTGTATTCATGATTTTTTTTTTAGAATGTTATACCGTATTCTGAGGTCATGACTTTCTGAATATTTTATAGATCTGAAAATGTCTCTAATAAAATCTCCCTCATTTATTAAATTAGAAGTCAACCATCCCTTGCTTTTAGACTGTTTAGAAAATCGTCTAGTATTCACCGTTTGCAAAGGAAATGCTCTATCGAATAGTTCCAAAATTTTTTCATAAAATATGCAAAACTTGTTATCCGAAGATAGATCTGAGTTTAGAAAGCACCAAGATTCCCTAGAGAGCAATTGATTAAAATAATTAATATTAACAGTGCTATTAAAATCACGTTTATAAACAATATTATCTACCAAAAAAGAAGCATTCAAGTTGTATTCAACTTTCTGTAAAAAGTGATCACTCACATCGGTATAAACAACAGAACAAGATAAAACTTAATATTTACATTGCAGAAAATATTATCAATCACAGTTTTAGAGTCATTATGTATTCTAGTATACTCAAAAACTTGGAATTTATATAACTGTCTACCTGTTATCATTGATTATAAACCACCACCTAGATAGCTCACCTCGTGGTAACCGAAAGACGTATCAACAACTAGATGGCGTTACTCGAAAACCCTATCGAGATTCTCATTCTGTCTCTGACTTGAGAGGAGATAGAAGTGGTGTCAGGGCCGAACTTACCCTATAAGTGTATTATCTGTGTCAAATGTTGTGACAAGTTATAGCGAAATTTTATAAAAAAAAGGACTCACATTTTAGATAAAATGGCCTCTGTAACGCATAAATGTGTTTATGCGGGATGTTTTGAAAGAAACGGTGGAACAAATAATAATATATCTTTCTTTAAATTTCCCCTGAAACACGTAGATTGCACAAAAATTTGACAAAAAAACTGCGAGAATGTTGATGGATATCAGTGACCTAAAACAGAGGGTAATTTGCCAGCATCATTTTGCAGTGGAACATATTTACCAAAGTGGCCAAAGAAACTTATTATGGAAAAATGCTCTTCCTCTAAAATTTACACAGTTAGCAACTGATTTAGGTGAGTACTCAACTTTAGAAATATTTTTATGTTTGCGTAATACGCTTTGTCGATGAGAATAATACTATTAAAATATATGTTATATAAAATCAGTTGATATTGAGTGATTTATATATACAATTAAATCAAGAGAGATTTTTTTTTAAATATGAATGCGTTGTTAGTATCACTCCAGAAATAATGAAGATGCTTGTTTTGCTTTAATTAAAATTACACATACAGTCAGAAGAACAGTCAGCGTTGTAGAAGAACAACAACAAACAGAAAATCGGCAACCAAATTCATGTTATAGGTATTTGACACTCAACATTAACATGTAAATGTTGAGTGTCAATGCTTACAAAAATAATCTCAACGACTAGTAAGTTACACTGAAGAATTGTGATATTTTTTAAATATTTACATAATTGTCTTTTACAGTGTCTTGAAAAAGGAATAAAACCATTCCGAAAGCTCGACAAAAAGTCAAAAGAGTGTTTTTTTAACATCCCGGCCAATATTCTGACTGCAACCCTAATAAACTGTGTTGTTTGTATATATATATATATATATATATATATATATATATATTGTGTTAATCACAGCTGAATAAGTTAGAAAATAAAGTAAAGTTTAAGACTCTTTGGGTACAAACAGCTAAAAGGATAGGCTAAGTGTACTCTTTAGTCCTTTATTAATCAAATATTTTGTCGATAGTTATCGACATTATCACAGTGACACAGAAAGCAAAATCCTACACAACGGCATAACATCTGACCCAATAGCTATGCTAAACGGAGTAAAGCAGGGCTGTGTTTTATCCCCCATACTATTTAACATTGTACTGGACTCCGTACTAACAAAGGTAAACTCTAATAGAAGAATTTACTGGGGATTAACAAACAGACTGGAAGACCTAGATTACGCTGATGATATATGCCTCCTAGCACATACAAAACAGGACATGCAACTCCAAGTAAACAAAGTACAAGAAGAATCAAAGAAGGTTGGTCTAGAAATAAACACCAACAAAACCAAAGGAATGCGATTTGGTACCAGAAACAACCAACCTATTATGATCAACGACCAGAAAATTGAGAGAGTAGCGGAATTTGTATATCTGGGCAGCATAATTGACTAATGGGGGTACAGAGCGTGATGTACATGAAAGAATAAATAAGGCTCGCAACGCCTACAACATGCTTAACAACATATGGAAATCCAGGATTTTCCCAACTAAAACGAAATTAAAAATCTTCAACACAAATGTAAAAGCTGTATTACTGTATGGCTGCGTAACGTGGAAGATATCAGCACCCATAGTACACCAATTACAAGTTTTCATCAATAGAGCGTTACGAAAAATCCTTCGTATATTTTGTCCTAACCGAATCTCCAATGAAAATTTATGGAACCAAAGCAATCAAGAAAATGTCATAAAGCAAATAAGGCAAAGAAAATGGAGATGGCTGGGCCACACACTCCGTAGACCGCCAAATGACATTGCCAGGACAGCGCTGGATTGGAATCCCCAAGGCCGACGGAAAGTAGGCAGACCTAAGGGAACTTGGAGAAGGACAGTACTGGACGAAGGGAGAAAAATGGGAAATTCCTGGCTTGAAATCAAAGCACTAGCCAGAAATAGAGTTCGCTGGAGACACTTTGTGGAAGCCCTATGTTCCTCTTAGGAATCTTGGGACTATATATATATATATATATATATATATATATTATATATATATATATATATAAATCGAAATTATCAGGAATAAGCTACAAATAGTTTCACATGAAAATTGACAATCTATTTTTATTAAGTTGATGTTACTTATGATTTTGAGAATAATGCATTATTCTTTTCATATATTTCATATCATATTTAGTTCAAAAGTTAATTATTCATATAATTACAATAATCATTGTATTAAATAAACACGTTTAAGTAATTTTTTGCAGCTAATATAAGATATAAGATTAAAATATTTTGCCTACCACATGGGGTATTAATATAAGATGTATTAATAATATAATTAAATATATATGGCCTAGGAGGACAAATTCGCTAAACTTCCCGTGATCGAATCGGTATCAATAAAGTGTTATGATCATTTTGGCCTATCCCAGCCTCATCAGACACTTGGGCTGATACAAATTCAAACTCGGAAAGTCCAACGAATGTCTCCCAAAACTTCACTACAGCGTAGTTACCTTACAAAGGCGCCTTTATTTATCGGTATCAATAAAATAACATTTTATTGATACCGCTTAGAGCACGGGAAGTTTAGCAAATTTGTCCTCCTAGGCCATATATTTGGCCATTTAATATAATAAAGCGATAGCGGCTTTCTCTCAAATAACCGCGGGCACTCATAATCGGAATTTTCTAGTCTTTGTTAGTGGTAAAAACATCATTGTTACCAATGTTATGCCTGTTTCTTCAAGATTAAAATAATTCAACTGAATACTACTGCTGTATTTAGTTCCTGTTTATCGCTGATTGGTATATGCCCCAACCAGCGATAGTCTAGAAGAAGAGGTAGAACAATTCTATGAATTGTTGATAAATTCACTTTAATGGATTAAAAAAAGAAGATATAACCATTATTATGGGTGACTTGAATGCGAAAATTGATAAAGGGACAAGCAGTGAATTAATTGGTGATTTTGGTTTAGGGAAGAGAAATGAAAGGGAAGACAGATTAAAACTATTTGTAGAGAAAGAGGAATTTGCAATATTACATACGTTCTTCTAACTATCATTAAGAGGTTTGTATACTGGGGCTCTCCTCAAGATCAACCAGGCAACATAGCAGGTAATCAAATTGATTACATAATAGTGGACAAGAGATTCCGTAATGCATGCCTATCAGACAAAAGTTACGCTGGTGTTAACGTATCGTCAGGTTCTAATCCTGTTATTGGTAAATTTAGGTTTAGATTTATAACAACTACAAAATAGAATAGTTACGAAACATGTGATACGAGAAGACTTAAAGCTAAGGAAACATAGGAGACGGTCGAACGGATTATTTTAGAAAAACTAAGTAACATGGAGCAAACATGTAACAAGATTAGAGAAGAACATTTAATAGATGACAAACAATTATTCTTTAAGAAAAACTAAGTAACATGAGGCAAACATATGATCCAGAAGATTCACTTTAGAATATATGTGAAACCTTTAACAAGATTAAAGAAGAATATCTAAAGAAGATAAATAAAAGAGGAAAAGTTGAATAAATGATAACATACTGCAACTCATGGAAGAAAGAAGAAAATCAAAGAATAACAAAAACAGGTATAAAAATATTCAGAGACAAATAAGAATCTAAATACGAAAGGCCAAAGAAAATTGGTTAAAAATGCAATGTAAAGAGATAGAGTGGTTGAAACAAAAACACTATATATTTATTATGCATAAAAAGTTGAAATAAGCAGCTGGTCTTTAAAAATTTAACAAAGCCAGCAAACTACAAGATCAACAGGGGAACATTACAGGTAAAAATCAAGAAATATACATATGGACAAACTACATAGAAGAACTCTTTGACGGTAATAGGTCCGAACAACCTTCGTCCTATATATGTAATAGCCACTTACCGATCCCACCAGATGACGTGGAAAAAGAAACATCACTACTAAAAGACACTACTAAAAGATGGCAAAGCTCCTAGACCTGACAATGCATATGCTTAATTCATAAAGGTATTTAACACTGATGGTACTTAACGACTAAGAAAAATATTCAATAACATATATTTAAATGATACCAAGATCTTGGCTGAAATACGGATCAGTTGTAGTTTTATTCTAGCATTTGCTTAATTCTTATTGTTGTTATTGTTATGTATGTGTTGATAAGTTAAACTGAATGTATATATTTATGTGTTGGAAAAAAATTGTGTTATGTAACTGTATTTTATACTTACAAGCGAGTTAAAATGGTAATTACAAAATAGGTATTTAATTTTTTTTTTATTTACAATTACGGCGCATCAACCTAAGTGGTTATTAGCGCCGTTTGGTATTACAATTTTGTTTTACATTTTTTTAGACATAAATTAACCAAAGACATAGACATGACATAGATACAATTTTACATACATAAACCTCAGTTGAAGTACATTGGTTAATACTTGTCAATACATTTATTTGTACAAGCACTGATGTTAAATTTGGTTGTATATTCCTATTGATTTTAGGAAACTTAAAACAGACGAATAGACACAGTTTTCGTCAGTCAAAAGTTTGACACTTAAACTGTTGAAACACTTACCGCACATTGGATGAATACTTCCAGTAATAAGGTATTCGTGTGTTAAGCGTGTATGTCCTAATCTCAGTCTGTTTATTATAATTTGGTCTTTCCTGTTGCTACACATATTCTTCCATCTTGTAACAGTTGTTTTTATGTCCTGTAGTTTTTGTTGAGATCGATTCCATTCTTGAAGCCACCGTTCTTTCAATGTCGAGTTAATCCAGTGATGAAAATCTTTCTTATAGGTAGGTCTTCGTTGTTAACTGAAGATTTGGTGGCAGCATCTACTCTTTCATTACCTTGTATACCTATATGTGACGGAATCCACATAAATTTTACAATCGCGTTCTTTAGCTGAAGTTGTTACAAATGGTTCATTATTACTCGCAACAATGGATGAGTTGGGTAAATGATGCCTAAGCTTCTCATGGAACTTAAGGAATCTGTTATTATTAGGCACCTGTATAAGTTGGCGTCCAGTGCATATTCTAATGCTTTTTAGATTGCGAATAGTTCTCCTGTATATACTGTGCTAAAATTTGAGATTTTGTATAAAGCAGTGTAGTCGTTTTGTATGAAGGCAGACCCCACTCCTTTTTCTGATTTGGAGGCATCAGTATAAATATGTTGGTATTGCTGGTACTCATCAATCTTACTGTAAAATTGTTTAACCATAGAGGAAGCA
Source organism: Diabrotica balteata (assembly GCA_918026665.1). Classification (NCBI taxonomy): domain Eukaryota; kingdom Metazoa; phylum Arthropoda; class Insecta; order Coleoptera; family Chrysomelidae; genus Diabrotica; species Diabrotica balteata. The sequence continues at coordinate 40,860,370 of OU898281.1, forward strand.
TTAAGTTGATTACTAGTCTTTGTTAAACTCAAATCTAGGAAGGGTTTTCTAACGATCCAAGGAGGAGGGGTTAAAAGGGTGGTTTGATATATTTTGGGAAAGACAATATTATTGCTGGTCATGTATCTATTAAGTCTTTCATAAAAAGAGGGGTTTAGATCTTTTTTTGTTAAGATATGTTGTGTGAAAACGAGAAGCAAAGACATTATTTCTGACCGGATTGATCAGATAGTAAGCTGTCTCTAGGTGTGGTACAAAAAGCTCCTAAGGCTATTCTTACAGCATCATTTTGGATTGTTTGCAACTCTTTCAAAAGTGATTGGCTGGTAGACCCATACACTATTAAACCGTAATCGACTTTAGATCTAATAAGGCCTTTATATACTGTCAATAAGATATCTTGATCACATCCCCTAATTTTTAGTCGATAGGACTTTCATTATGTTCAAATATTGTTGACAAGATGTTTTAAGATAATAAATATGTTGCTTAAAATTTAAATGTTTTTAAAAAAATTTAAAAATTTTTGTATTAAAGATTGTAAGTTCTGGACTACTAACATTGCGTTTTCTGGTAAAATGGATACATTTACTTTTGTTGAAACAAAATTTCATTCCAGATTTCATTGACCATTTTTCTAATGCAGAAATAGTATCTTGTAAGGATTGTTTAATTAGTTCTATGTTTCTTTCTTTACAATAAATTATGAGATTACTATTTATAACTGGGAATAAGCCACATTAAAGATAAAAATACATTTATTGACGTATATATAGAGCCAGTTTGTCCATGATCCGAGAAAGATTACAATATCATAGATCGAATTTATTTTTTGTTGAACAAGATATTGTAAGTATTGAAGATTTGCTTTTCAATGTGATATCAAATTCTGATTTTGATCAAATTATTTTTAGTTTACATATAGTATATGAAAATTCATATAGAAAACAAAGAAATATACATTTAAATAAATTTAATATTCTTTTAGAACAAAACAGTATACACACTTTAGATAACCTCAATAGAAATGATGACATATTAGCGACAGTTGTCAATCTATCAAATAGACATTTAAATGCTACGGAGAATTTAATACTGTCAAAGGGTCTAAACTTTGCTATTACTCAGCCATCCGTTCCAAAATTAGACATAATAAGCTCAGTGGAGAAAATATCTCAATGCTTACCAACCCATGAAAAGGAAGAATACAGAGTGTTATGTAAACTTGAATTGGAAAAATCTACTAAAATTGAACAAAACATAAGCAAAGAGGAACTAAAGGCTATAAGAACTTTAAAAAATGACGACTCCATAATCATCCTACCAGCAGACAAGGGGAATGCAACTGTAATAATGGATAAAATTCAATACGAAAATAAAATTAAAGATCTATTAATAAACGGACCTTATACAAAATTAACAAAAGATCCAACAAAGCCTTTGGAAAACAAAATATATAGAACTTTATTCAAGTTTAAAGATGTTTTAACAAGTTATCAGAGAGGATTAATTACACCTCATTACAGTAAGACTCCTCATTTTTATGGAGTACCGAAAATTCATAAAACGAATATACCACTTAGACCCATTTGTAGTACCATAAATTCTCCTTGTAGTGAACTATCAAAATTTTTATTAAATATTTTAAAACCTTATACAAATAAAAATGACACATTCATAAAAAATACACAACATTTTTTAAATAAATTATCAAATATTGAATTTAATTCAAATAATACTTTGGTAAGTTTTGACATAAATAGTTTATTTACGAATGTGCCATTAAATAAGACTTTAAGTATAGTCAAGACAAAATTAGAGAGTGATGATTCATTGGCAACTAGAACAAGACTAAACATATCGGCTATAATGGAGTTATTAACATTATGTACTGATAATACATATTTTCAACTAAATAATGAATTCTATAAACAAAATTTTGGTCTAGCAATGGGCTCTAGTTTATCTCCATTCTTAGCCGATATATTTATGGAAGATTTTGAAACAAATATCATTTCTAAACAAAATTTCAAACCCACAGTATGGTGGAGGTATGTAGATGATGTATTCTCAATATGGCCTCATGGATCAGAGTTGTTGGACACATTCCTAAACGATATAAACGATAAAGAAGAGACAATAACATTTACCATGGAAAAGGAATATAATAACACGCTACCTTTCCTGGATGTTTTGATCTCTAAGAACGATACTGGATATGAGACTCAGGTGTATAGAAAACCAACACACACCAATAGATATTTAAATTTCAAATCAAATCACAATATTAATGTAAAAAAGGGAATAATTAAATCCTTATACGATAGAGCCAAAATTACTTGTTCTAACGAAAATTCGTTCTTGGAGGAGAAACATTTGTTAACATCTGTTTTATTAAAAAATGATTATCCTTTATCGTTTATAAATAAGGAATTTTCAACAATCGATCGAATAGAACAGAACAACTTAGAACGAGATCCTACAGCATACACAAGGAATAATATGAGGAAAATAACAATACCGTACATAAAAGGATTATCAGAAAAACTTAAAAGGATAGGAAATAAATTCAACATTTCAACAACATTCAAAACAACAAACACGTTGAGATCTATTTTGTCCAAAACCAAACCTAACAATGAACAAGAAAGGACAAAGAATTGCATTTATAAAATACCTTGTGAATGCGATCAGTTTTATTTAGGTGAATCATCAAGGCCATTAAATGTTAGAATAAGTGAACATCAATCTTATATTAAAAATAGAGAATTTGATAGATCTCAAATATGTAAACACGCATGGGATAATGAACATAGAGTTCAATGGAATAATTCAAATATAGTCCTAAAAGAAACGGATGGTAAAAAAAGAAAAATCAAAGAAGCGGCTCTAATTATGCTAAATGAGGCCAATTGTGTCGCAAATTCCTCGGCAGAATGTAGTAGGATCTGGTTACCAATATTGAAAGAGGAAGTTATAATAAGAAAATACCAGTATTAGTAAGTCAGTAACATATAGAGGATACATCATTTATGTTTTTTAAATAACGTAACATAAAATCAGAATTTTGATGTTTGTTGAAGGTAAACTAAATTCACGAACAAATACTTACAATGTCGGGATAGTATTATGAGGTTTTTTTCCTGGTTTTTCCCTCATAATTTACTATGGAATCACTAACAGGAGAATTTTACTGTCATCATGTCATGTGTTTGTCTTTTTAAAGACGAATTACATGCTATGATTTTTTCTGACGGATATTCTCAAGTTAAAGTTGATTTCATGTAATCGAATGAACTATCTTATAAGTAAAGTCGTCCCAGGAGCGCAACTCAACAATATTGGCAATATCATTTTAAAGTCGTCTACTTTAAAATGCATAATGTATGTCTGAATTGTCAATATAAATGAGTCAGATAAAATTAAATTATCAGAAGAATTTTTTCACTATGTAACAAAAAACAAAATTTGTTTAATTTACTATTTGTATTTTGAGAACGATTTCCGAATTGGAAATTGAAACGTCAATAAATGTATTTTTATCTTTAATGTGGCTTATTCCCAGTTATAAATAGTAATTAATTTACAATGCCACAAGAAAATAGCTTCAGAACAAAATTATGAGATCATCTGCGTATAGCCTACTTTTTACCGGTGGAGAATCGTTTTCCAAAATACTGCTAATAGCAATAAGAAAAAGAGTAACACTAATCGATGATCTTTGGGGGTTTCCATTTTCCTGTATTCTTGTTTTAGAAATGAAATCATCTACTTTTTCTTGGAAACTTCGGTCTTTTAAAAAGTTATTGATGAAGTTTAGCATATTTTCTTGTATACCTGATTTCTGTAAAGTTTTAATTATTCCATGGCGCCAAACTGTATTAAATTCTCTGGTTATATAAAAAAATACCGCATGTATTTCAGACTCGAGGTCAACTTAGTTGTCTAGAACTGATCTATCTTTGCGAAATCCACTTTGTTTGTTAGATAAAACAGATCTTTGCTCGAGTATCCAAATAAGACTTTGGTTAATTAATTTCTCGAGCACTTAGCTCATTGCACATCCTAATGATACTGGACGGTAGGAGTTTGGATCAGAACGTGGTTTACCAGGTTTAAGGATAGGTATTGTATGAACATTATTCCAACTATGTGGAAACACCCTTCAAGCCATATTTTGTTATATATCTTTAGTGAACAGGCAAATCTATTTTTAGAAAAATTTTTAAGGAAAATAAAAGGAATCTCATCTGGACCAGGACTAGAGTTTTTAATAGAATTTACAGACTCAGTTCCGCAGTTCAGTAGGTTACCGCTTTTATCATAATTAAATTCTTGTAATTGTTATTTGGTTTTAAATTGTAAAAACTTTTGAGAAAAATTTTCGTTACTTGACTATACGATGATATGACTCGTAGGATGAAGCTAATACATTGGCTATTCCAAATCTAGATGTATGAGCTTTGTTATTATTAGACTTCGGCAAATATGCATATTGCACATTTTGCATATTGTGCATATTTTATGAAAATATTTCATATTTTGGCATATTTGTATAAAAGTTTGCATAAAGTGCATAAAAGTTCAGATTTTTATACTGTATTTGAAAATTTTTAAACATACCAATTTATTTCAATTCTTGTATAAAATTTTGTAGTCATTTTAATAAAGACATGATCTAAGTACGTAATCTCTACAGGTACAAAATATTTACAATTTCAAAGAAGATCAATTTAAGTAGCCCTCAACATTCTTAGAATGTCTCGGTCACTGAGGCATTCAGTTATTGGATAATCGCTAAGGGTTCGCTCATTTGCATTTTATGATCTAATCCCCAAATCTATCTACAATTTATTGTATCTTAACAGCAGGTAAACGGCTAATAGTTTTGTTCCTAATTTAGGGATTTTCCAGAATCTCCCAGTCTATTGAATTAGGTACCTAAACATTTCTAATTTGATGCTCAGATAAACCATTTTTGTTTTGATATTCAAAGCGTAAACACTCGTTGTGCCTAACAAAAAGGAAGATTGTGATTTTATAATGCCTAAAACAACCAGTGCTTCAACTTGGATTAAACCTTATAAAGAGCTGTCTATGGATATGGGAAAAATCTACTGTTCAGTCTGTGGCAAAATTGTAAGTATCTAATATTTTCTATTAAATATCTAATATTTCATACATACAGGGTGTTTCCAAATGACACTTACAACGTTTGACTGTAGATACTTCTCGAAAAATTGAACAAAACGATATAGTTAATGAGGGATCAAACTTCTTTACTTTTCGAGATACAGGGTGTTAAAATTAAAAAAAATTAAATTCTTTTAGTTAATAACAACAATAACTTATACAACAATAAAACAAATAAACGTATTTACTTGAAATTTAGTACTCGTAGGTTGTTTTTAAATGAAAAATAGCTTCCTTTAGTCAGAAAAAATTGTCCATGGTAAAATACAATGGCGTGTATTTAGAAAAAATTTTTACCTTTACTTTTTTTATGAAGTCAGCTATTCTAAAACACAATTATTTTTATTGTAATTGAATAAACAAAAAAAAAACTTTTGTTGAATTTTAAAATAAGTTATATGATGTACTAATGGTTAGTAACAAAAACTAATTTGTGGATTAATACTGCATTTAAAACACTTAGCGAGTGTTTTTTTTTCCAAACCAGTTATTTGATTAACCAAAAACACCTTGTATATTTTTATATTTTAAAGGTTGGGTTAAAATAAGGGTTTTTATTTTTATTTATAGATAGCATGTGAGAAGAAATTTCAGATAGACCAACATGTGAGAACTGCTTCACACATTGCAAAAAAAGGAAAAATAGGAGGAAATCATCAAACTTCAATGGCTAAATGTTTCCAATCTACTTCAAAAAAATTAGATGAGCAAGAAACTTTTAATGAAGACTTGTGTCTCGCATTAGTGTCTGCAAACATACCGCTTTCAAAATTAGCAAATGTAAATTTTAGTTCGTTTCTAAAAAAATATTGCAAACCTAATGTTCCAAGTGATCGGTCTCTAAAAAGAAATAATGTGAACGGGTTATACTCGTCGGTGTTAATTAATATTAAGGAAGAAATTGCACATAATTATTTTTACATATCTGTAGACGAAACCACTGATTCCTCAGGAAAGTATATTGCTCATTTATTGATTGGTGTTCTTAAAGAAGATACCTTACCAAAATCTCATCTTATTTCATGCTAGCAACTTGAGAAAACAAATGCTTTAACAATTTCGCGTTTTATACAAGAAACATTAGCAACTTTTTTTCTTCCGACAACTATTCCTTCTAATAAAATACTGCTTATTTTATCAGATGCTGCTCCTTATATGGTGAAAGCAGGACAAAATTCATAAATAAAATTCCCAGATTTAATACATGTTACTTGTGTAGCGCATGGATTAAACAGAGTTGCAGAGGAAATACGAAAAAAGTTTCCTCTTGTAAATACCATGATATCCAGTGTCAAAAAAGTATTTCTTAAATCTCCTATAAGAATTCAACATTATAAAGAAATGCTACCTAACATTCCTCTTCCACCACAACCTATTTTAACGCCATGGGGAATAAGATTAGAAGCAGCTAATTTTTATGCAGATCATTTTGTTAAAATGATCTGCATAAAAGAACATAATTGATACGTTAACAGATGAAAGTTCCCAATCTCTTTTGGATTCTAAACAAACTTTTCAGAGTAACTTGCTTCAACAAGAACTTTCATTTATAAAATCAAATTTTAGTTTTGTTCAAAAAACAATTACTCAGTTAGAATCACCAAAACTGCCATTGTTCGAAAGTACAGCATTAATAAAAGAATTTGCGTCATGTTGTCGGAACGTTAGAGGTAATATTGGAAAAGATATTTTAAAAAAATTTGAAGCTACTATGGAAAAAAGTTTTTGTTAGAAAATTTTGAACACCACTTGGTCATTTATTGTTACCATAATTCTAAATAAAATTATTTATACTTAAAAATGATGTAGTTACTTAAAATAAATGTAAATCTTAATGAATAGTAGGAAATATTTAGTTATGTACACTTTTTTTTAAATAAAATTGTTACTATTTTACGATTTTTTTATTTATTTGTATGCATATTTTGTAAAATGTTTGCATATTTTCGGGTAATCACGTGCATATTTATGCGCATATTTTCTACATTTTTATTTGCATATTTGCCGAAGTCTAGTTATTATATTCGAAAAATCTTATTGATGAGTTTGTGTGACGTCCCAAAATTTTGTTAATTTGTTTCCACACTATTGCTGCTGGGGTAGAACTGTTTATTGTTGATTAAAACTTTTTCCAATATTCCTTTTTTGCTTATTTTACCACTTTTCTACTAATAGCCCTAACTGCTTAAATTCTAGGAGATTTTCTTGTGTTTTTTGTTTTTTGTATTTATTGAATGCTCTGTGAGTCTTCTTTATAGTATCCTGACAGTGATTATTCCACCATGGTACTCCAATACGATTTCTTACTATTTTCTTTTTTCCAATGATATGATCTGCTGGGAAATTTTGACGGAGGAAAATTCATTTACTAAGTCTTAGTTACTTAAATTGTGTAGGTTATTTTGTAAGTTTTATTTTTATGTTTTTGATTCAAGTACATAATGGTTTTTTGTGTTTAACTATTAACATCATTAAGATCATGAATTAATGAAGATTTTTATGTTGTTAATGTAATTTTTTTTATTTAAACAACTTATACCTATCTAATTTTTCAACAAAAATTATAGCCACTACGACCCCACCTTACCATATACACTATAAAAATTGGACCTCACCAGTTACGGACAAACGTAGATAACTGTACAAAAAAAATTACTTCTTATAACTTTTTTGTAACTCTCATATTTTTATCTAGCTTCTTTTAAAATAAAAACACAATAATAAAATTCGGTATATTGGTTATAAACTTCGATATTATTTTCGAGTTCAAAAAAAACTTCCACTGCTTCTTGAATAGTAATGGCCTAATTCACGTTAGATTTCTGTAACGTGCGATGTAGCCATTATGGATAATAGTCATTCCTTGTAATCCTCATGATAGGGAATGTGTAAAATATATAACTGGCAACCCGAAAGGGTTTCGAGACGGTTCTGGTCGGCGTAGATAAGACTGATTATATTATATTGAAGAGCCCACCTAGGAGGTTTTCAACTTGAAATATCACTTTCACGTACGAAGTGATGGTGAAATGAAAGCTGAATAAATATATTTTTAATTTGTTAAATTAACAGACGGGTGAGAACATTTATAAAGAGAATTTATATTTATATAGCGTACTTTAGATATTATTTAAAAAGATATACAGGTAAAATATAAGGGAAACTAAATAAATATGAACACTGTTGGCAGGCTGATAATCAGACCCCCATGTATACGAAATTATTAATTAATCTAAGATTTTATAGGTACTGGTATGCCGAGAATAGGTAATTAGCTATGTACTTAATGTAGAAGCAAGACTGTTTCCTTAAAGTCTTAAATCTAGCCCAATAAACATAAAGGGAGAAGTGATTTTAACATATTTATTCTAACTAAAAATCTTACACAAAGATAAGTAAATACATAGGAAATCTGAATAATAATTAAAAATATTACTAATACTATAACTAATGAAAATGACCGAAAACTAAAACTGCAATAGTATATCTGTATAATGTTCCGCGCACTACTACAGTCTGGTATTTTCTTTCTGCAGGCCTTTATCGGTAAACATTATAATAAAGCATATGCACTTATCTTATTTGCCGGGGTCTTGTATTATCTCTTGCCTAAATATGCCGCAACTTGTGACGATATTACAGCTTCCACCAATTTTGCAAAAACCATTTAAAACTAAAACGAAACTTTACGAGTACATGGTGCTATTTTTACTAGTGGACCAAGATAACTACAGTCAAAATCGTTTACAACGACACCGGCTATAACGTACAATCGGATATAACGAACAAAAAACATAGTAGGTCCCATAAAATTACATACAAAAAACGCATTTATATTGCTTATAATGAACAAATCGGTTAGAGCAAACGTAATTCTTGGAACACTAGCAATTAAAATATTGGTTACAGCGTACAATTTCAGTGCATATCTGTACCTCAGATGATACAACATCCATTTTTTTTCAATTATGATATTTTTACACACTGTATAATAAATGAATATTAAATAATTATAGCCTACGCATGATCCTAATGACAGCCTGATGATATAATTCCATAGAAAGAGTGAGTAAATTTAAATACCTGGGATCGTGGCTTTTTGAAGACTGGGCATCGGACAGGGAAGTAAAATGTCGCATTGAGCAAGCTCGACAAGCTTTCGTAAAATTCAAGAAGGTACTGACTTGTTCTGAGTTCGATCTTCAACTGAGACTAAGGTTTACTAAGTGCTACGTATGGTCAGTGCTGCTATATGGCGTAGAGGGCTGGACACTCAAAACGAGGGATATAAACAGATTGGAAGCTTTCGAAATGTGGCTTTATCGCCGTATCCTAAAAATACCATGGACAGCGAAAATCACAAATATAGATGTCCTTAAAAGAATAAACCAAGAACGCCAACTTTTCGAAACCATCAAGAAAAGGAAAACGGCGTATCTAGGTCACATCATGCGAAATGAAAAATACCAGTTCCTCCAACTTATAATCGAGGGTAAAATTGAAGGCAAGAGAGGAATGGGACGCAAGAAAATGTCCTGGCTCCGAAACATAAGGCAATGGACAGGGATTAACGACATACAATCTCTGATACATATTGCAAGAAATAGAGAGTTAATGGAAAATGTGATCGCTAACATCCATTAGTGGATTTGCATCTGAAGAAGAAGAAGATGATATAATGTTCAATATAATATTGTTTCCAAATCTTATTAAATAAGTTTAGAAGTGCTATGCTGTAAAGTTATGAAAATGGACATTGTAGTGTTATACTTCTCACAGGTATTACCGATATTTAGTACCACGAAATGAGAAGTAAGAATTTATTAATTTATGGTTATAGTACATTCGGGCAGGCATCTACACTTGATTACTTGTCCTTTAGACATTTAGACCTCTCAAGACGGGTCAATTGTATTACAATTTTTTTTTATATTACACCATTTGGCCGAAGCCAAGAGTTTCTGAATTGGAATTCAGTTGGGTCTAGCCTTTATAGAAAATATGCCATGAAAACAGTTTTTTATTGAGTAACAGTTTGGAATAATTTGCCGAGTCGATTCCGGTGATTCCACTAGTTCGATTGCCCAGGAATTTAAAACATCACGCTCAACAATTGCTGAAATAATGAAACGACGAGAGAAAATTATTATGCAATTTAATAATTGTGAAAAAGGAAAACGCGTTCGGTCATCAAATAACAGTGACATTGAAAGTGCTTTGCTCGATTGGTTAAGACAATGTATCCAAGAGTGGGCCGATGCTTTAGGTAAAGGCTGACGCTTTCACTGTAATTTTGAAGAAGGATTTTAAGTGTAATATTTCCTGGATTCAACGTTTCCAAGCTTGCCACAATATTGTCCATGAAAAAATTTCAGGTGAGTCTATACTTATTGACAGATCAAGACTGGGTTGAAAATGTGTGGCCTACACTCAGGTCCGGTTATAGCGATGATGAAATTTTTAATGCTGACGAGATGGGGTTATTTTTTAGACTGTCACCTGATCACACGTTAAGTTTAAAGGGGAGAAATGTTCCAGTAGTAAACTCTTAAAAGAGCGAGTTACAGTTCTTGTTGCAGTCAACACTCCGGTTCCACAAAAAAGAAGCTTTTGGTGATAGGAAAAAGTAAAATGTCGCGCTGTTTTAAAAACGTGAAAAATCTCCCTGTTGATTACGATTTCAATAAAAAAGCCTGGATGACGTCGGCTATTTTTGAAAAGACTTTAATAAAATGATACAGTGAATTTTTAAAACAAAAGAAGCACATAATTTTAATTGTCAAAAGCTGTCGGTCCCATCACCCCGTTGACAGGTTAAAACAAATTTGGAGGCAGAAAAACTCGTTTTTCTGCCTCCAAATTGTACGTCCGTACTGCAGCCCATGAACCAAAAAGTTATACGTCTCTCTCATCCAAAAAAAGAGAGAATAACAACGATACGAAAGTCAGTATTCTTGACGCTATGCTAATGTTATGAAAGGCATGGGAATCTGTGCGGAAGAAAACGATCATCAACTGTTTTCGTTTTTCAGGCCTAACTAACGACTTAAAACCATCAGAAATCGCATACATTGATATTGCACGTCTCCCTTTTCAGTTTTAACTGCTCTGCAGATGACTATCTACGAGTGTATGACGAAATAAGTACGAGCGAAGAACTGTCAGATATTGACATCGTAGTGAGTCACCAAACTAGTGACAAACAAAGTACTGATAAGGCTGATAAAGAATTGGACGATTTCGGCAAAATCTCTACTGTTGCTGAAGGGTATGCTGCTTGTTCCACCACAAGAGCATTTATTCAGACTGGTGAAACTTCCCAGAGTGTGAAAGAATCATTATCGATTGTTTCCACATCAATTGAAAAAATATTTTTTTCAGAAGTTCAAGGAAGGCGACAAACAAAAAATTTCATTAAATATTCAGGTAAAATGTTGTATTTACATATTTTGTAATATATAAATGTATGTAGAAAATGCAAGGCCCTCAGTCTCCGGCAGTCCCTTGAAAACAGGCTATGGTAGCAGTCCTGTAGTTAGAGAGACAGAGGGTGCTAAGAATCACCGGAGTCAACCAGGCTACCTTCATAAACGACAGCGGCAAAGAATATGGTTTATGGCAACATACAACACAAGAACATTGATGGAGGACGAAAAACTAGTTGAACTGGAAAACGAGCTGAATCATATAAAATGGGATATACTTGGATTGTCCGAAGTACGGCGAAAGGGTGAAGAACAAATGGTACTTCCGTCGGGAAACCTATTGCATTATCGAGGAGAGTCTTCCAATGGTGGCGTAGGATTTATGGTAAATAAAAAACACACAAAGAATATACTCACAATTAAAAGCATAAGTGATAGAGGTATATATCTTATCTACAAAGTAAACAAAAAAATTCGGTTAAAGATCATCCAGGTATATGCACCTACTAGTACACATACAGATGAAGAAGTAGAATGGTTCTACGATGACGTTAACACTGCCATACAAGAGACAAACACCAACTTTACTATATGATGGGAGACCTAAACGCCAAAATAGGCCACAAGCAAGATAATTCGGAGTTTGTAATTAGACCTCACGGATATGGCGATAGAAACGAAAGGGGTCAAACTCTCATAGAATTTCTTCTGCAACACAGGCTATATGTCATAAATACGCACTTTAAAAAAAGCGACCAAAGAAAGTGGACTTGGCAATCACCAAATGGTTTAAACAAGAACGAAATTGATTTTATATTTACTAACAAAAAAGACGCTGTTCAAGACGTAACTGTATTAAATCAATTTTCAACTGGAAGTGACCATAGAATGGTTAGGGCGAAGATAGTCTTAAACATACAGAAGGAAAGAAGACATATGGTAACAAGGAATAATAATGTTACATTCACTGCGATTACTAACACCAGGGCATACCAGGAAGAAATAGAGAGTAATCTACAGAAAGACCTGCAAGATGAAACCAGTATTGAACAGCTTAACGAAAAATTGGTAGAAGCCCTGAAGAAGTCACAGAAGAAGTGCCAAGCCAAGCACTCAACAAAAAATGAAAAACTCACAGAAGACACAAGAAACCTAATGCAAAAAAGAAGGGAAATGAAAGAAAAGCATACAACGAACATTGCAGAGCTAAGGAATTTAAACAAAACCATTTCAAAAGCCATTAGGAAAGACATAAGGAACTTTAAAACTAAGGAAATAACTGATACCGTAGAACAAAACAAAAGCCTAAAAGTTCTAAAACGAAAGTTGAAAATAGGAACGAGGAATATTTATAAGTTAAAAAATAATCAAGGACATGTCATACATGAACAACAAGAGATACTAAAAATCATCGAAGAGTACTATAGAACATTATATAGTCGAGATGATCACATTCCCGAAGTAGAAATTCCAGCAATACTAAATCAAGGGTCAGAGGAACTTCCAGATATAACCGAAGAGGAAATTAAGTCAGCATTAAAAGGTATGAAGAACAACAAAACACCTGGAGAAGATGGCATTGTAAGTGAAATGATAAAACTAGGAGGCGAATGCGTCATAAAGGCTTTAAAAACCCTTTATAATGGCTGCCTCTTTGAAGGAAATACGCCAGAAAAATGGAATAATGCCATTATGATAATATTGCATAAAAAAGGAGATGTAACAGAAATTGGCAACTACAGACCTATCAACTTATTATCTCATTTATATAAACTCTTTATGAGAATAATTACTAACAGACTGGGACCTAAGCTAGATTTTCATCAACCTCTAGAGCAGGCCGGATTTAGGAGTGGCTTTGGAACAAATGACCACCTACAAGTAATTAAATCCTTGATAGAGAAAGTTATAGAATACAACAAGCCATTGATATTAATATTTGTAGACTTTGAGAAAGCATTTGACTCAGTCCAGCATAGCTCCATGTTAAGGAGTGCAGTATTGACCATAGGTACACAACTCTTCTTCGAAATATATATGATAGCGCAACAGCTGCTGTAAAAATGTACTATGGTGACACAGACACATTTCCCTTGGAGAAAGGTATTAGGCAAGGAGACACTATCTCTCCTAAACTATTCACCGCCCTATTACAGAGTGCTATGAGAAAAAATAATTGGGAAAATATTGGATTAAATATAAATGGGGAATTTTTGAACAACTTGACGTTTGCAGACGACATAGTCCTTATTGCAGATCAGGTAGATCATGCATGCCAACTTTTTCAAGACCTTCAGAGCTCTTGTGCACGAGTTGACCTTAAAATTAATTTTTCCAAAACACAATACATGACCAACCTGGTACTGGCAAAAAACATTTCCACTAATGGCACGCAAATTGAACAAGTGTATTCCTATAAGTATCTGGGCCACGAGATTAAATTGGGAAGAGACAATCAAACAACAGAGTTAAAAAGGAGAATAGGACTGGCATGGGCAGCTTACGGAAAACTGAGGGAAGTCTTTAAATCAGCTATTCCCATGTGCTTGAAGAGAAAAGTGTTTGATCAGTGTGTACTTCCAGTTCTGACATATGGAGCAGAAACATTGACACTTACCAGAAAAGTAATTAATAAGATACAAGTGGCACAGAGAGCGATGGAGAGGTCAATGTTGGGCGTATCACTCAGGGACGGAGTTTCGAGTCAGATAGTAAGGAGAAAAACTGGTGTGACGGACGCAGTTGAAAGAATTACAACCCTGAAATGGAACTGGGCAGGACATGTTGCTAGGGTCAGAGATGGAAGATGGACAAAGAAAATTTTAGAGTGGAGGCCTAGACACGATCGTAGTCGAGGACGTCCTCCAACAAGGTGGTCGGACGATTTAAAGCGCATCCAGTCTAACTGGATTCAAGTTGCTCAAGATCGGATGCAATGGAATTATTTACGGGAGGCCTATGTTCAGCAGTGGACGCAAAATGGCTAATGATGATGATGAAATGTATATATTTTTCGTTGGCTTTTTAAAAATAAATAGTATATGTATGCCTACATTTTTAGAAAACAAAGATTTTAGGAAGCCGCAATATTATGAATGTACTTTATTGACTACTTACACTTATTTCAATACATATTATACATATATGTATGTACATATTTAGATTTACGTAAGTACAATAAACACATATGTTAAAGGTTATGTATAATATGTTATTATAACATATTATAAGTATAGATAAAGTAACACATTTTTGCGTTATAAACCTAGGTACAGCAAACTAGCTGTTCCTACCAGTGGCTACAGAGAACACTGGCTACAACGTAAAAAAACCACCAGTCTCCTGAAGTTCGTTATAAACGATATTTCTGAGTCGTGATTTAAGTAACTACTTGTCAAATACTACAAGATAAGACATGCAAGAGTTTGTTTCTTCTGCACTATTAATTTGCGACTATCTTTCAAGTTTTTTACGAGAGATAAGATACTTTAAGCTCTTGTATCTTCTACAACGACTAGCTTGCGACTGTGTATTAATGTTTTGTTTTCACGTGACTTGGGGTAAAAAAAAGATGTTGCCTGACGTTACAGATTTTGGAAATGCCCGTGTATTTTTTTGCTACTGTACCGTACAGTACTAAATAAGCATTAGGGTACTTTCGTGAAATTTAAGTAGAAATTATACGGATAAAAATAATCTTTAAATAAATTAATATTTACTTACTAATTTGTAAAAGTTTAGAAGAAATATTTATAGTATTAT
>OU898281.1:40876249-40888749 GCA_918026665.1 Diabrotica balteata
AACTTTTCCCGTACACTTCTTAACTCCTGCGATGTTGCCAATAATTGTATTAGTAGTAGATTTTTAAATTTTATAGGTGGTACATTTTGGAACCTATTAATATGAACATCGAGTAGCGTAATCGTCTAACAGTTTAAGAAACTCTTCTGTAAGATCTTTATAATTTTTCAATTACTGCAGTTTATGGCGTGTAATATTTATTTCATGAAGTAGTTAAAATTAGACTATAATAATTTATAAATTAATCTTTAATATTATAATTTTTTGCTGTCTAATTTCATATGTTGATTTTTAATTAACAAAATATTTGATGCATTAAAGTCGCGTAGCTATTTTCACCAAACATTCAATTTTAAAGCTATTAGTATAAAAGTCTAAAAAAAAGTATAAAAATCTAAGGAATTTAATATGGATACACACGTCAGTGTGCTTTTCTCAAGTCTCAAGTTTCTCGAATCCATCAATCATTCATTGTATTTCTTATACTTTCATTTTAATCCTCTCCAATCAAGATTTTAAAGCAGGTTTGCTCCATTAGTCCATTTTTATTACTTTTTGTCACTATTTCTCCTTTTTCATTATCATCATTACGTGGCGCTACAACACTGGGTGGGTCTTCGCTAACTACAAATTTTCTCCAAGTTGATCGATTTTCCACGAATCTGTAATCAAATGAAATGTTAATATTTTGAGATATAATTTAATGTTTTCTCTCCATTGCTTACTGAGACGCCTAAGCGGCATTCTTTCTTCTGTGCTAACTTCCTTCCATACCAGTTTTACAAGTTTGATATATTGGCGTCTATGCATGTGTCCGATCTACCTTAAGCGATTTATTTTTCTGAACAATATCGTTATAAAAGCTTTCTTTATTCAGTATGGGTTCTTATTCTATACGGATTTGTAGCAATATGATAATGAGGTTAAAACATTTTTCTAATTATTTTTATTTCAAATATTCGTACTTCTTCCTTATTTTTTTAGTCAATGTCAATGATTCGCATCCATGTATTAAAATAGGTCTAAAATTTAAATTATGCTAAAAGTATTTAGTTATTGACATTATTATTAACAGTGATTATTTATCTAAGATATTTAAAGTGTTCCATATTTTTGAAATTGTAGTTGTTAACTTTAATATTTTATCTAGATTTATTAAATTGGTCTTTTCTGTTGATTCGCTTGTATTTGGTTTTCATTTCGTTGATTTTTCGTGCTCTCTTTACTTTATTGAAGATGTTTGCGGACGGGAGAGTTTCTTATGAGATCTATGTCATTAGCATATGCTAGGAGTGCTTTGTACCTTGGGCCTTTAATGAATTACATCTTAAATAGGCGATATTTCCATTTTATTATTTCCATTTTATCATTAGAAGCTGTTCATTAATTTTTTGACTATTTGAATCGACAATCTGTATTTTATTCGACTGCTATATCACAGAGTTTCTTGGCGCATATTTTCATTCTTGGTTTTTTGTTTCCCGTATCATTATTACAAAGATTTTTCTGGAGATCGACATAGGGAACCCGGTGGTATGTACATGATGTTTTCATAACCAATGATGTTTGGTATGATATTTCTGCTCCCCGATACCAAGTAGCAGTCCCGAAAACATTAAAACTGCTACACTCATGTTTCCTATTATCCAAAAATTAGCCAGTCCAGGACTATACTGCCCTCATAAGTGAATAGAATATGTACGGAGGTTTTTGGCAATTTAATAGGATTTTGTGTGTTAGAATATTATTTCTCTGAGAAAGTAAAGAATATTTATTTGCTATCCGAATATAATCCATAAATTAAATATTAGAATGCTATAAAATAATGCTACTAGCAGCAAAAACGGTATAATAGTCACTAATGAGAAAATCAAATAAATGTTTTTTAACATACAAAAGAAAGGATGTAGAGTAGGGCATAACGTAACAATAAAGCTATATAATTTTTAAAGATTGCAGCGTTTTAGATATCGTAGATAACGTTGTCACATAAGAAATAAAAGGGAAAATTCAGGTAGCTAACTGATGTATATAGAACCCTTATAACACTTTTAAATCCAGAAGCCTAATATAAATCTCTAAAATCAGTATATATAAAACAGTGAACCAGTGCTAATGTGTGGATATGTAACGAGAACGTATTAATTAGATCAGGATTGCTAGAAAAGCCATCAGAGGTATTTCCCGACTTACAAAGGTCCGAGTACTAACCAATACCGAACGAAACTAATGCCAAGGTCAAACACATATATAAAGATAGCAACGAGGTACAAGAACCTAAATCTCAACTCCAAAGTTGCGCTGGCTTTATCCAAAGGCTCTCTCATTAACTGCATTCCCAAGTTAAATTGGTAGGATGCCCCGAGAGAAAAAATGCCCTTAGGATGTCCACGGATAAAGGGCGCAGATTTAGGAATAATGAGACTACTTACCGACTCATCATATTTATCAACACCTGCTATCCTACCTACAATCAATACATATCTGTTGAGGACTATCAAATCAATTACATGTAATCAAACGAACTAGGCTTAAAAAAAGTATCCTAGGAAAGGCACTTCGGCAATATTGACATATATTTTTAAAACGCCATTTACGTGGCTGAGTTTGCAATAGGAATGAGGAGACAAAAAGGAAGAAATGGTAATAAAATCTTGTTGCGTTCCGACTATACGATGACGATGATCTCTATATAACATATAGGAAGAAATAGAGAATAATGTCTATGTTCAATTTAGAACTCGTTGGTTTTCTCCTTTTCGAATTGGGTATGTATATATATTACCATAGAAAAAATAAAAAAAAACTATAATTATGAAACTCTATCTAAAATAGTAAAATCGATAAACAAATTATATAAACAAAAAGATTATATAAATCCCTAATATTTAAACAGACTGCTTTACAAAAGGTGAACGAATAAGCATAAATAAATTGTCAACAAAATAAATCAGAAGAATATGACACAGTATATTGCTTAAAAAGAATTCTTATGTGACTATGCTAAAATATGATACGATCGGAAAAACGGCAATGACTTTTACAGCTGATTGCCACATAAATATTAATGTAACGCAAATATGATGATATTGCCTCGTACTGTTATATAGCAATTTGTTGTCACATTGCTGAAAGTTACTTGATGGAAATTCATTGTATCTAACAATAAAACAAGTATGCGTTTACACGTTATAGATTGTAACTGAATAAGTTGAGGAGGGGAAAACTGTTTGTCCCAAGTTGGTATTCAGAATTATGTCTGTATTTTGTAATTTGCCCATTTCCATAGGTTTAAATTTTCATGGATATCACTAGACTCGAGAGCAGTGTATGATTCCTTAGTTATGTTTTTAAAGGATAGTAAAATAACCATCTAAGTAATTATGCATTAGTTAATAACGTAACCTTTGTTTCTAACCCAATTGTCAAATTCCTTTCTTACCGTGGCCTAGTGTTGTACGTCTTTTTAAAAAATGCCTTGATGGGCCCCTAGGCGAGAAGAGAGTGACCCTGTTTACCTGTCTTTTGTTTTGTATATTTAATAATATAAACTCAAACAACTATTTGTACCATGTTGAGTCTGGCTGAATGACTAAAAGTCTATGCCAAAAAAATTTCATAGAATCTAAAGACAGCTTAAGGCCTTTATTATAAATATACTTTTTAGTAATGAAAATAAGTAAATAGAACCTAGAATATCCATGTAAAAGAATGTAATCTTTGATCTCTGGGATAAACTCATCTCCTGAACAATGGCGTCGATATATATTTAGTTAAAATTTTGTACACCTATTTTAACCTGTTTGTTTCCTTATTATCCATATATGAGTTGTGACCGATATTACAAACTCATTTACTTTTTGCAAAGAGTCTATATAAAGTAAATACTTGTAAGTATTTACTTTATATAAGTGTAAGTGTAAGTAAAAAATGTCATTTTTTATGGAGTTCAACGTAGAAGCCTTCACTAAAATTTAAGTACTAATAAGACCACTGCAATCGGGCGTACCTTGGGTAATGAATAATTAATTAATTGGTTAATTCTTCAATCACTCGTCCTATATGAGTTTTGTCAAATCAGTCCTTTTTAGGACCAACTATTCTATAGAGATAAAGTAAACTATATCTAGAGATAAAGACAATTCATAAGCCTGATGGAAGGTGTAATAAATTAAGCAAATACTATATTGATTAATTATATAAGCAAAAAGTATATTAACTTTACATTAACATGAATAATATGATTGTTACTTAACTGGGTATTATACATACGCTCTACTTTACTTAAGCTTATCAGACATAAACGCTTAACACAAATGTGACGTATTTCTAGTGCAGTAAGCACATAGAGGGCCAAACCTAGGGTATTTGGTATAAAACTGATCGCAGAAGATTACATAATAAGTGCCGGCAAAGAAGCAAAGAAAAACTTAAAATGAGAGAGGATTCAAACTAGTCACTGCGGGAACCATTTAACTATGTTGAGCTTGGATCCACTATCCACGTATAAAATAAACAATATTACGGCTCCCGATTGAGGATCTGAGCACAAAACTAATTATAAAATTTTGACCAAAAATACTACAATGGCTAATATCTAAAGTCTGTAGACAAGCAAAGCAAAGACAAAGTGATCACTATGCTTTAACCTGGCAAAAACTCCAACGACCACAAAAGCTATCGGCCAATATATCTATTTATTTTGTCAGCTATACAAAATAAATCTGCACATGATCCTTAATATAAACCGATAATAGAAGAAGAACTCAAATTAAAAGACAAAAGTGGCTATATATGACAGGGAAGATCGTGTACAGCGCAAATACTAAATCTTGCCCAACACAGCGAAGACGGGTATGAAAAATATCAGGTATGAGGAGTCGTATTTGTCAATCTCAATGCCGCTTACGACACCTTAAATTAGAGGGCATTTTTTCAAAATCTATGTGATATCCCCTTAGGTAATAAACTCACTTGTATTATCCGTGTATGCCTACACAACATAAGATTTTTCGTATCATTCAACGGTAAGAATAGCAGAGGAACGTAGAAGAACGGTCTTCTTTGGGGTACCGTAATCGCACCTACGCTGTATAACATTTACACAACCCATACCGGTAAATAATAGGACTTTTATTATGTAGACGATACATCTATTGTTGCATAACCAAAAATTTTTGTTGCTAAAGTAGAGAAAAATCTAAATAATACCTTAAACAAAATAAAAATAGAATCTGAATCAATTTTAAGCCACACCCCGGAAAAAGTTAGGTATGCTCCTTTAATGTTCCTAACAAAGACGCTTTCACAAATCTGAACATATACCTGAACCAATAGTGTCAAGAAATCCTTAAACTCTGCACTTGCTATAAATACCTTGAAGATAGTTTCTATCACACTTTATTATTCACAGAACTTTGTTTAAAACTAAATGAAAACCTAACACTACTATAAAAATGAAATGAGAACCAAAAAAATAATATTCTCCGCAAACTTGTCAGCTAAAAATAGGGAGCACATTCTTCCACCCTTAAAACGTAGACTTGAACTCTATGCTTCTGCCGAATATACCTTGCTAGTATGGGTGACATCAACACATACTTAATACGTAGATTTAGCTATAAATTAGTCAGTCAAATTCAGAGTACCTATATTAAGACTCACATCCATACATCAGCTTTACAATATCGTAGCTATCAATCCACCTAATATCCGAAGATAAGTAGCTAGAGAACGAAAGAAACAAAGTCTAGATTCGTAACATCAACTCCACGCATACCAGCCCATTTTATGACTAGAATCGAAGAAAAAACTGGCCAGATCAACACATCTGCAGGATATACAAAAAAAAGTAAGCTGCTCCTCGACATCTGAACCCTCGAAAGAAACTTCCTGATGGTAGTTATCTTCCTTAAATCTGCCAGGAGGACTCCGGTTAACCTATGTGAATGTGGGGTGGTACAAGATTCATCACACTTTCTTAGTTGACTTTATCATCCAAATCGGTCTTTTCTGAAGGAAAAGGTTAATTTATTTGAACTAAACATGTAAAGTACAGTCAGTAAGCTATTACTTATAAAGTAAAGATCATTGCAAATTTGACACTACCTCCACTTATATTGATTACATATTACCCCTAAATACTAGATAAAATATTCAGAAATATGTAATGATCGTGAAGTGATATAATTCTTGTTAGATAAATTAAGCATTCTTCCCTTTTTAGTGCACTACTACCCATTTTTACACAAAAATATCTATTTTAGCACTATATTTCGAGATAACCGTCTATCCAGAATTATATGTAATACACAGATACAACTAGAAATAAAATAATAAAAAAGCTGTATACAAGATATCATAAAACAAGAGATGAAATAAAAGAAGTTTTTATTAAGAGGGTTCTTAAATAAAACGTATAAAGACATACTCACGTTAACAAAATACATTAGGAAATTTCCGCATATGAAACAAAATCCAATTTGGTAATGAAATCCTTTGTATCTATAAAGCTATTTTTAGAGAAGCACGTACCTACCAAAAACAGGTAGTTATTAGTATACATATCTGTTATATACTGTAATGCGTATGAATGATAACAAAAATAAGAAGTCCATATAAACATACTTTATTGAAAGAGGTAAAAGTACACTGCTAAGAAAGTACATTGTATTTCTTATACTTTCATTTTAATCCTCTCCAATCTAGATTTTAAAGCAGCTTCACTCCATTAGTCCATGTTTGTTGCTTTTTGTACTGTTTCTCCTTTGTCTTTATCATTATCATAACGTAGCGCTACAACACTGGGTGGGTCTTCGCTAACTACAAATTTTTCGATCGATCGAAGTTGATCGATTTTCCACGAATCTGTAATCAACTGAAATGTTATTTTTTTTAGATATGGCATTTTCTGTGCTAACTTCCTTCCATACCAGTTTTATAAGTTTGACATCTTGGCGTCTATGCATGTGTCCGATCTACCTTAAGGGATTTATTTTCCGGAACACTATCGTTATAAGAGCTTTCTTTATTTAGTATGTGTTCTTATTCTATGCAGATTTGTAGCGATATGATAATGAGTTAAAAAATGTTTATTATTTTTCTTTTAAATATTCGTAATTCTTCCTTACTTGTTTTAGTCATTGTCCATGATTCGCATCCATGTATTAAAATAGGTCTAAAGTTTGAATTATTCTCTGTATTTTTTAGTGGCATTATTATTAACCGTGATAATTTATCTTATAAGATATTTAAAGTGTTCCATATTTTGGAAATTGTGATTGTTAACTTTAATATTTTATCTAGATTTATTGAATTGGTCTCTTTTGTTGATTCGCTTGTATCTGGTTTTCATTTCGTTGATTTTAAGTGAAAAATTTTTCGTGCTCTCTTCACTTTATTGAAGATGTTTGCGGACGAGAGAGTTTCTTATGAGATCTATATCATTAGCAGGAGTGCTTTGTACCTTGGGCCGGTAATGGATTACGTCTTAAATAGGCGATATTTCTATTTTAGTAGGCTGTTTATTAATTTTTTGACTATTTGAAACGGTCCTGCAAGTGACAACAGTAGGTTCATTTAATTTCGCTTCGTAATAAACTTAAAATTATTCGGGAATTACAAGTTAGAAAATTCAACCGAGTTCAAAAATAAGTATCAAAAGTTAAGTGCATACAGGTGATAGTAGTTAATAAAGAAAATACCATCAGACAAGTAAGATAGAACTATTTTAATAATTTTAACAAGTCTTAAGTAAATGAATAATTGAGTGAAAGATTAAAAAAGTGGTTTTGGCGAATGTTCGAAGGGTCGACCTGCTTAGGCATTCCTACGCGTTTTTTGTTTTTGTTTTTTTTTTTGGCAGATAAGAAAGTAATTAGTGCTGACAAGAAATTAATGATCAAAATAAAAGCCACATAAATTTATTACAAAAATCCAGATCTGGCCTTAAAATAGATTTGATTAAAGTTGGGATTAGAATTAAATTAAATTAAAATAATAAATTAAAAGTAAATGTAATACAATAACTAAATCGAATGAACAGCAAAAGAAATAAGCCAGAACACGATAACTCATTCGACGAGGAGGAAGCCTTCAAAAGAAGCAAAGCCACGTTAAGAACATCTCCAAAGGATAACATAAAAAATCGCGAAATGGAAGAACTAAAGAAACTACTAAAAGAAATAAATAAGGAGATTAAAACGGAAATAAAAGAGCTGAAAACAGAAATGAAGGAAGAAAATAAGGAGATGAGAAGATATATAAATGAAGTTAAAGAAGAGATAAAACAAAATAACGAAGAAATAAAAAGCATAAAACTGGAAATAGAATGGGTGAAGGAAGAATGGACAAAAGAGAAAGAAGAACTGAAAAGAGAAAACGAACTAACCAAAACCGATAACAAAAAGATAACGGAAGAATTAAATGATCTAAAACGCTCATTAGAAAGGTTAGACAAAGAAAAAAGAATATAATCATCAGTGGATCAAAAATAGACTCTGAAGACCCAAAAACATTGAAAGAGGGAATGACTACTATATTAGAAAATCATCTTGGAGTCAAAACCAATATTAAAAGAGCACAAAAAATAGGAACAAAAACATGCTTAATTGAACTTGAAAGCGAAGAAGAAAAAACAACAATCTTAAGAAACAAATACAAACTTAAGAATGTGAAGATCGAAAAAATATGGATTACAGAGGATCTCACAAAAGGAGAGAGAGAGAAAATGGAAGCTTTAAGAGATAAAGCAAGAGAAATGAGGGAAAATGGAAAAATGGTCAAAATAGGATACAATAAAATCACAGTGGACGGCAAGGAATGGAGATGGTGCTATAAAGAAGAAAAGGTGTTGGAAATAGCGTGTTCAAAAAACTACCAGAGCAACATAAAAAGAACCAAGGAGAGGCCAAGCAACGAGTAGAGAAAGAAGAATTACTAAATAAACCGGACAATGATGACAAATGTTTAGTTTTAAGTAGTAATAGGAATAGGATTAGAAATAATAAAAATAGATTATAAATCAATTTTAAGCCAAACCCCGGAAATGTCCCTAATAGAGACGCTTTCACAAATCTGAAGATATACCTGAACCAATAGTGTCATGAAATCCTTAAACTCTGGACTTGCTATAAATACCTTGAAGATAGTTTCTATCACAGAACTTTGTTTAAAACCAAATGGCAACCTAGAACCAGAAAAATAATATTCTCCGCAAACTTGTCAGCTCAAAATAGGAAGCACATTCTTCCACCCTTAAAACGTAGACTTAAACTCTATGCTTATGCTGCCGAATATACCTTGCTAGTATGGGTGACAAAAACACATACTTAACACGTAAGTATATTTAGCTATAAATTAGTCAGTCATCAGATCATCACATCTGCAAGATATACAAAAAAAATATAAGCTGCTCCTCGCCATCTGAACCCTCGAAAGGAACTTCCTTATGGTTGTTATCTTCCTTAAATTTGCCTGGAGGACTCTTGCCTGCAAACACCGGTTAACCTGTGTGAATGTGGG
Source organism: Diabrotica balteata (assembly GCA_918026665.1). Classification (NCBI taxonomy): domain Eukaryota; kingdom Metazoa; phylum Arthropoda; class Insecta; order Coleoptera; family Chrysomelidae; genus Diabrotica; species Diabrotica balteata. The sequence goes on from OU898281.1 coordinate 40,885,772, forward strand.
GTGGTATAAGATTCATCACACTTTCTTAGTTGACTTTTCCATTCAAATCGCTCTTTTCTGAAGGGACAAGGTTTATTTATTTGAACTAAACATGTTAAGTATAGCCAGTAAGCTTTTACTATATAAAGATCATTGCAAATTTGAAACTAACTCCACTTATATTGATAACATATTACCCCTAAATAGAAAATAAAACATTCAGAAGTATGTAATATTGGAGAAGTGGTATAATGCTTGTTAGATAAATTCTTTCTTTTTTTGTGCACTACTACCCATTTTTACACAAAAATATCTATTTTAGCACTTAAATATTTATTTTGAGATAACCTTTTATCCAAACTTATATGTAGTACATAGATAAAACCAGAAATAAAATAATAAAAAAGCTGTATACAAGATATCATAAAACAATGGATGAAATAAAAGAAGTTCTTATTAATCGGATTCTTAAATAAAACTTATGAAGACATATTCACGTTAACAAAATACATTAGGAAATTTCCGCATATGAAACAAAATCCAATTTGGTAATGAAATCCTTTTGTATCTATAAAGCTATTTTTAGAGAACTCGTACCTACCAAAAACAGGTAGTTAATAGTATACATATCTGTTACACACTGTAATGCGTATGAATGATAACAAAACTAAGGAGTCCATATAAACCGTCCAGACTTTACGCGAGAATTATACATCTTATAGCAGAGTTGCCAAACTATCAGAGCTTACTTAAACCGATATACATATGGTTCCAATATACAGTGAAAAAGATCTGAACGACCCCTATAATATATACACGTGAACTAAGCGATATACATTTATGATACAGGGATAATTATGGGCTCCAAAATTTTTTTAAAAATTATGAAACTATACATGTTGACGAATCGACAGAGCCAATATTATGGAATGGTCAAGTGAGCTCCGTATATCGGTGTCCACTTGACCACGGAGCTCACCTGAACCTGAATTTTAACATGGGCGGAGTCCACTTTATGCCGTAAATATATATTATATATATATATATATATATATATATATATTTATATATATATATATATATATATATATATATATATCTATATATATATATATCTATATATATATATATATATATATATATATATATATATATATATATTATATATATATATATATATATATATATATGTATATAGGATGAAAACCGTAAAATATGGTAATGGGGAACCTTAAATAAATGTCGCAAAAGATTACTTCATAACGAAAGGAGATTATCAAAGTATATATATATATATATATATATATATATATATATATATATATATATATATATATATATATTATACATATTAAGAAAAACTGTTTCTATTCACAAACCGATATATTTTTAAAACACCTTTATCTAATTATGACTGTCAAGTAAAAATTGTAAATCAACATATAATCTGCAAATTGACAGATCTTTTTCTTCTTATAAACCCGATTTTTCTGGTTTAAGGTACCCTCCTCCTAGGTTAACAAGACATCGATAGCCTCGAATCAGATAATTCCTTTTTACCAAAAAGAAACCTCTCGATTTCTTTCATACCATTTCCTCAAATCTCTTTTGGCCAATCGACATGCTCCAATAAATCATTCCCATCCTTTCTTTCGACCAATCCTCTTCCTATCAGATACATCCTCCTTTTGTTTTATTATACTCACAACACATTACCTTTTGTTTTCAAGCAAGTGTTTCATTTCCTTATATAAATTAAGGAAACTATTCAATCTATGTTTGCAGCAAAGAGAGGTGCCCAAAGAGTGGAACAATGCTACAACCATCCTTTTGCATAAAAAAGGAGATAGAACGGGCCTAGAAAATTATAGACCTATTAGCCTGTTGAACCACATATACAAGCTCTTCACTAGGGTAGTGACATCAAGATTGGAGAAAAAATTAGATTTCTACCAACCGAGAGAGCAGGCAGGATTCCGCTCAAATTATGGTACCAATGATCACCTCCACACAGTAAAGACACTCATTGAAAAATCTATAGAATATAACAAACCTCTTGTTCTCACTTTCATAGATTTTCATAAAGCGTTCGACACGATCGAATTAGACACCCTTATAGAAGCAATGAATGACAGCAGGATTGACCATAGGTATAGTGAGCTTATTTATAATATTTACAAAAATGCCACTATGACTGTTAAAATAGACAATAAAACCCGACCAATAAAAATAAATCGTGGAATAAGGCAAGGAGATACATTGTCGCCGAAATTATTCATAACGGCATTAGAATATGCCTTTAAGATGATCAATTGGGACCACAGAGGAGTAACGATAGACGGCGAAAAGCTTAACCATCTCCGTTTCGCAGATGACATTGTCCTTATCACAGATAATTTAGGAGAAGCTACAGATATGTTAAACGAATTGGATTTTGCATGTTCGAAGGTGGGCCTGAGAATGAACTTGACCAAAACTAAGTTTATGACAAATTTGGTCCCCAATAACCATTTGACTATTCAAGACAAAGTGGTAGAACTGGTGGAGAAATATACGTATTTGGGTCATGAAATAAGAATCAGCAGGGATAACCAAACATGTGAGATCCAAAGACGAATTACTTTAACATGGGCAGCCTTTGGAAAACTGCGAGACACACTTAGGGCCAACATACCAATCAGCCTCAAAAGAAAAGTGTTTGACCAATGCGTATTACCGGTCATGACCTATGGGGCGGAAACTATGACTTTAACCAAGACCACGGCTTCGAAACTGAGAGTGGCACAGAGACGAATGGAACGGTCTATGCTGGGAGTGACGTTGAGGGACCGAATAAGAAACGAAGATCTGCGAAGAAGGACGAGTATTACTGATGTTGTGGAACGCATAGCGGAACTAAAATGGAACTGGGCAGGCCATGTAGCGAGAATGCACGATTCACGATGGACGAGCAAAATTACAAATTGGAGGCCAAGAGCAGACAAACGCAGTAGAGGAAG
>OU898281.1:40891249-40893246 GCA_918026665.1 Diabrotica balteata
GTATTCTGAAAAAGCATCATCAGTTCATGTAAAAAGTACAATATGAGAACCACACAATCATGGAAACGATGTTAACAATTACAACATTATAAATATTACGTGGAACATATGAAAAAGTATTATCACCAAGTAACAACTCTACAGTTTCAGTTTCTGATGCTGTAATGGTGCTCGAAGATGCGTTTTCTCTATCTATATTTTCCTTGTTGTCTTAATTGTCATTTAAACATCTAGAATATTCAATTTATGTACATTAAAGAAGAGTATTAAAATTGGTTTAAGATTGAAATAATCTCATACAAAATATAGCCAAAACTCACCTCCTTTTTAACAGTTTAGGAGAATTAGATTTTACATTAAAGCCCAAGTCTGTCTCCATATTACATTCTTCAGTATCAATAAAACTTCTAAAATATTTTAATATTAAAATGAAATAAGTAATCAAAATCCACATTTATATTTTATTTGTAAATTTAATAAACAAATTCGATACAAACCCACCCTTTTGAGGTCCATAAAAATCATCCTTATCAATACTACTGGAAGCTGTTGCTTTATTTTCCATATCGTTTGTAGAACTAAAACATTGAATTATTAATTATTATGGAATATGCTACGAGTATGCATTATATTTGGTTAAATTTAATTTTCGTACAATGAACATAACCTATAGATATGTATATATTTCATTGAAATTAATATATTTATAGCAATTATAGTGTAGATTAGAAAAAATAAATAAATGTATTTATAATACTACAAAATTAAACTTCAATTCATGTCAAGCATTAAGTATTATCACATCCCTGTACTACGCCTATGGACAAAATTCCACTGTTTACAATACTTACGAATGAAATGACAGTTCTGGATGTAAATATAAAGTTTTCCTGCATACAACACAGTTACGCACCATTATTACACTTAACTATCAACTATTCTTCACTTCTAATTTAAAATATATTAACAAATTCACTAAAATGTCACAAATAAGGAAATTATCAACTCAAAGGTAAACAGTACAACGCCATATTCTTTTTCGTCAAATCGCTAGGATTGGTTGATATTACCAACGATGCCAAGTTTTACAAGAGTTAAGATTATCAGAATATATTGTCTTTTAATAAATTAAAAAATTAATTTTTTTCTTTTAATTCCTTGGTTGCGAAATGAGTATATCTAAAAATAGTTTATACTAACTAGATAATACATTTTTACTTATAGATTTAAAGTAAATTACACTAAAAATCGAAAATTATTTTGAAGATTGACTGTGAAAAAAAAATAATATGACAACGTCAAATTAGGGATTTGTGCCTATGACTGTGAATATCTCATGACTTCAAGTATAGATGTAAACAGACCGGTCCATCTTTATTTATACGTCCATGCTGATATATATCTATATAAAAGGCTAGGACGACATTGTATGTTCCGATATCTTCTAGCAAAACGTATGGCTCATCTTATAATCTAATAAATCAATATAATTAAAAATAAATAATAAATTGATTATAGCCAGAACCCGAAAAAGAGTCGGAGAGAGAACAGGTTCCTAAGCAAATTTCACACTTGACTGAGTATTAACGTTACGTGGTGCAATTTACTTTAGTTGGTAGAAAACAGACATCATTTTATATATCTGAACTACGTTTAGTCCGCTTAAATATTTAAAAATATCTGTAAATGTTTCCAGCTTCTGTTTAATAAAAGATGAAATATTAATATAACCCTTTTTTGAGTAAAAATCACGATGAAGTAAACATTTTTAATCAATCTACATCTTTATTTTATAAATATAACTTTATTATATAGATATAACTTTATTTTATTTTAGGTGTTGTTGCTGTACAATCCCATATTACAAATACTAGAGTTTTTTTCACAATTGTATATGGTCATCAAGACAAAAAAACTCTTTGTACATATTGGCCTGTATATGATGATGCTGTCGCTTTCCAGAATTCATTACATGGTATACGTCTTTGCTGAATATG